>APFE031169269.1:9713-38992 GCA_000404065.3 Pinus taeda | reverse complement strand
CAAACACATTGAACTACACATGCACTTCATCAGAAAGCTCATTCATGACCATGTTCTTGAAGTGCAATATTGTTCAACAGATGATCAGGTTGCAGACATCTTCACAAGCTCTCACAGAGGCGAAGTTCACTAAACTTCGATATATGCTTGGATTTCAGGAAGTTGTCACTAAGGCGGGATAGGCTCTAGTGCCTCCTTCCTTCTCCTATTGTGTCATATTTGTAAATCCTTCAATCCTATCCCAAGTTGTTCTTAAGGGGGGATGTTAGGATATTCCGACACATAGGAATAGTTAAGTTCAACTTGGTCTAGTATAGAGTTAGGTATAGAGTTAGGTAAAGTGTGTTTCTTTACCGTTGTACATTTTGTAACTTACAATCCGACGGTCACGATATGTAGTGATCCGACGGTTCATTCTCTCCTCGGTATTACCGACACTTGATCCGTGGCTTAACACCTGATTGGTCCATGAATTCTATTTAAAGCGCATGGAGGGTCATTTGTAGGTTAACCGTGCATGAGAGAAGCTTATGTAAATTTTCATTCTTTTATTAATAAATTGCCTGTAGTAGCCACGTTGGCGCAGGCCGTGGACTGTTTCCCTCTCTGAGGGTTTTAACCACGTCAAAATACTGGTGTATTGATCTGTGATCTGTTTGTGAGTGGTGTCCTTCTGGTGTTCTGTCTGAGGAACTTACCCTGTAAATTCCTACATGGTGGACTAATTTGACTGATTTACTATAAATTACTATAGTAAATCTGTAAGGTAAAAGATAATTGCCAGGTAAAATAGGTAAGACGGGATCAAACAACATAGGTAAAAAGTATTAGTAGGTCAAAGATAAAAGTGATTCCAGCACATAACTACAAAAGCAACTACAAGAGCCAAATCTGAGTTGCAACGGCCAGCACAGTCACAATAAAAGGGATAGCTAGAAGACAGTTCTCCATCTATCTCTATCTTCGTGTTGAAGATATTTTTTGTTTCCTAGAATAATTCTCATATAGTTATGGGATATTTTGTATCATTTTTTGTATAAATACTTCATAAATTGAAGTAATTAGGGTGGATTAAAATACATTTCTATAGACATATTATTTTTGAACCAAGGAGCTATTGTACTCAAGACTGGACTGGTTTTGCTGGAAATGAAATAAAGCTAAGGATATTTCACTAGATTCTAGTGCACAGTTGGAACAAATAAGTATCATTTTCTCATGTTTAAATATTGTTTTCTCTTTATGTCATGAAATATTCATATGTGTTTCTTATAAAATCTTAAAATCAAACAAGGAATGATATCATCAGAATTATCTTAAGTGCTCTCAGTTTCAACTGTTTGCTTTATGTATGTTTCTACTACACTGCCTTCGTCTGGGGATTCTTAATTTCCGCCTTACTTCCGTAGTTTATCCCCCCTTTGGCCCATATTATAGTATTATTCATTGCCCTTTGCTACTGGTCATCCTTCCTTTCTTCATCTTAATCCCAGTTAAGGATTCTTCATTGCACTTGGCCCGGGTTAGGACTTTCATTCATTTAAACCTACAGATTTTCTTTTGTTGTGCTAGCCTGCCCTATGGATTCTTACCTCAGTGATAGATCAAATCTAGTTAAACCTTTCTTGACTAACTCCATGGCCCAATGGCCTAGATGTTTGTTCTACCCATCTGTATTCTTAATTCCACCACCCAATCAAAACAAAACAACTCTGAACACTAAGAACTAGCCTGAAATATTATTCAAACAAAGTTAAATCATAAAGAGATAGCCCTCTCTGGACTTAATTTGGCTAGAACCTAACTCTAAAAGATTAGGTTTGTGGTTACCTCAGACTTTTTATTCTTTGATAACTTCTAAGGAAAAAATATAAGTGATAACATATTGTCAACCATACTGGGGATTAAAACCCTTAGTTTCAATAAACCTTTGAGGAATTCAAATTTTTATTTTTAAGCATCTTAAAGGGATATTAGAAGTTATTTCAAAAAGTTCATAAAAAACTAAAATAATCATAAAAAACTCAAAATATAGCTTCAAAGAGAACTCACTATACCAGGGCCAACCCTGATCGAAATCCTCCCCCGGTGTTTGAAAATCCCAACCTTATTCTGAAAATAATCAGAAGACAAGAAAGTTCAATAAGCCCTAGACCTGTTTTTAGATCTAATTCATGCCTTGCTAAGTGGTTATTCATTGAAGACATCCCTTTTGACGATCACTTTGACCTATCTCTATTTAGAACCAAGTCCAAGAGCAAACTTGAGGACACAGTCCTAGATCCTGAATTCACAAAAGAACTTGAAACCAAATGAGCCAACTTGTCAATTGACCAGAACCTTTTGAACTCCCCTCAGTCATCCCGTACCACTGATAGACTCCTTGAACTTTCTGAAACAACTTCAGCATCTTTTAACTTACCATCGTTTCCCCACATCTCTGAAGATCATCCCTCACCTCCTTTCATACCTTCCCTTCCCCATCAACCCAACACTACCCCTAAAATACCCATTACCCCTGTTACTCCAACTTCCCTTTCTATCTCAAATCCTCCTATTACCCCAACTCCTGTTCTCAATCCTATCCAACTCAGAGCTATGGCACTCAGATATGCCCCCCTTATAATGCCTGCACCTCAAGGTGTCTTGACAGCAGATTATCAAAGTAAAATTACCTTCTTTCATGGCACTGGAACTTACACAGCACAACAACACACTAAGAAAATGACATATTATTTTGAACTGCATGAGATTGACATAGGATATGTTCAAATAAGAATCTTTGTCCAAATTCTAGCTGGAGAAGTGAGAACATGGTTTAGATCTTTGCCCCCTCAGAGCATAGATAGTTTATAAGTTCTTACCAACAATTTTTAAATAGGTGGGATAAGAAAAAGAACCCCCTTCAAATTCTATCTGAATATGAAAACCTTAAAAGGGGACCAAACGAAACTGTTCAGGATTATTGCACTAGGTTTAACAATGTATATAATGCCATCCCACTTGACCTTGGGCCTCCACCTAGCTTAGCCCTGATTAAGTTTCCAGATGGATTTGACACAAATATGGCTTTTCAACTTAGAGAAAGGAATCCCCCTACACTTGAAGATATGCAAAGTGTAGTAGTTAGCGTAGAATCTAATCTGCTATCCAAAAGAGCTAGGGTTACAAATTAGAGAAGAACACCTTTGAAAGATGAATCTTCACCCTTCAATCCGAAAATGGATGCTTTGGCTAAAGGAATGGAAAGGTTGATGGATAGAATAGAAGTCATTGAAAGGAAACCTCACTGGGATAACCAATAGGCTAATCCAATAATGAATGCAAACTTTAGGAAAAATCAAAACTAGAACACTGGTAAAAATGGGCCTGATCAGATCATTAGGCCACCTTTCCAAGAAAATTATGCTAAGACTTCCCAATAAGACCCTGAGATAGACACCCAAATTGACCTTATGGGCTTAGATGATGAATAAATAGTTTTTATAACCCAGGATGATCAAGAACTATACATGCTTCAACAGTTACAAACCCAAACAGGAGAATCTTTTGACTATAAGCAAGGGTATGACTCTGCTATTTTCGAAGTTCATAAATAGTAAAACTTAATAAGCAAGAAGAACACGGATGTTCCTCATTAGAATAAAAAAGCAATACCTAACCAGCCTAAGAAAATAAAAGCTGCAAATCAGAATCCTCAAGTTACAAAAACCTTACAAATCCTTTCTTTACCACATCAAAATCCTCCCAATCCCACCATTGAACATGTAACTGATAACCAACCTGCTAAAGAGCAACCTTCCACTTTAGTCCCCCTCAAGGGAACAATGGAACAACCTCCAAAAAACATATTAGAAAATCTAGATAAGAACAATCTAAACAACGAAAAAGAAGAAAAGACTACTGAGAACCTTCGTGCAAAAATTTCAAATGTTCAAACAGATAAATCCACTCTACCTTTCAATTTTGGAGCAGAGGTGGCCAAACTCAAAATCTCAGTGCCTTTGATAGAATTGGTTAAACATGAAACTTACAGATCTCAAATTAGTAAATCTTTGAACTTCGTTGCAAATGAAGGCTCTGTAAATCTATTTGATGACCAACCTAAGTTAATTTTCAGACCAGATGTGGAAATCCAGTTGAAGGAGGGATACCACCCTTCTACATAAACCTTAACATCCACGATAAAATCCTACATAATTCCATGCTCGACTCTGGGGCCTCACATAATCTTATGCCTAAGTCAGTAATGGAAAAGCTTAACTTGGATATCACTAGGCCTTATAAGGATCTGTTTTCATTTCATTCAAACCAGGTTAAGTTCTTAGGGCTTATAAAATATCTATGTGTATCCCTAGTTCAGTACCCTATGAAGACTATACTTATGAACATAATTGTTGCTGATATACCACCCAAGTATGGTATGCTGTTGTCTAGATCCTAGGGTGCCAAACTCCAGGGATCTCTACAACTGGATATGTCCTATTCTACCATATCAGTCTTTGGACATCCTAAGAAGCTATATAGAGAGACACTGATGAAGTATGTGGTGAGTACCCAGGAGAGACCTCAAAACTTTCCTATATATTCAGTACATTTTAATATTGATTCTTTCGTACTTTATAATGTTGAAACTAATCAAGAAGACATTTCAAGCAGCATAATAGTAGAACCAAAAGAAATTGCAGTATCGAAAGAACATCGAGCTATCCAAATTCATGAGATTTCAGATAAAAAAGATGACCTAGATACCTTAGTGAAGAAGGATTCCACTACCCCAGACGAAAATTATGAGCATGAAATCCTATGGCATCTAGAATTTGATGGGTCAATCAACAAACTAGGTATAGGAGCAGGTGTATGGATTTACAACTTATAAAATGATCATTTAGAGGGTCATGCCTACAGATTGAACTTTAATTGCACAAACCACATGGCTGAATATGAAGCATTTCGATTAGGTCTGAAATTAGTCAAAAGGTTAGGAGCCATAAGAGTCTCTATCATGGGAGATTCTGAGTTAGTGATAAAAAAAATTAATGTTATTTATATGACTAGGGATCCTAGATTAGGATTTTACAGAGGTATAGTTATAGAGATACCGAATACCTTTTTAGAAACAAAACTTGTTGTTATTCCAAGAAAACACAACATGCAAGCTCACAGCTTGGCCATGTTTGCTAGTACTTGTAATTTGCCTTTCCAGCCCAACCATCAGTACACTACTGAGGTTAGACACAGACTTTCCATTCCCGACAACTTAAAGAACTGGCAAGTATTCAAGAATGATCGACAAATTAACAATTTTTTGACTTTAGATGATGAATTTGTAAATACCATCATAGACACAGACATAGCATTAGATGTTGATTGCGTTGATAAAGTAGAAATTAACAAACTAGAAGATGGTCTAATAGATAGATTTCATCCTACAAAGTTTACAAAATCAGATATTAGAAACCTAAAACAAACGGAAATTGATGAAGCAATTGGTGAAGAAACTGAAGTCATAAACCTTAAAGACAATTTTTTACCCAAAGGGTTGACTCCTTTGGAGGACTTATTTGATTCAAACGATATTCCTAAAAAGCCTAAAATGGAACCCTTGAAATCAGACATTGAGGAATGTAATATAGGATCTGAAGAGCATCCCAAACTGGAAAAACTGTCAAAACCATTAGCCCCCAATAAAAAGCTGAAATATATGGAACTGCTGAAAGAATTCCAGGATGTTTTTTCCTGGAGTTATGAGGACCTGAAATCCTATGATACTATCCTAATACAACACACAATTCCCTTAAAAGAAGATCAAAAGCCTTTTAGACAGAATATTAGAAGAACTAACCCTATTCTATTACCTTCTATTGAAAAGGAGATCAAGAGAATGTATGAATCTAGAATTATTGCACCTATCAGGTTCTCAGACTAGATTTCCAATTTGGTATCCACTAGAAAGAAAACTGGAAAAATTAGGTTGTGCGTTGACCTTAGGAATTTTAATAAAGTTTCACTTAAGGATAACTATCCTCTTCCAAAAATGGATCACATATTACAGAGGGTAGTAGGTTCCTCTAAAATCTCACTGCTAGATGGGTTCTCCAGTTATAACGAAATCCTAGTCCACATAGATGATCATGCAAATACTGCATTCACTACTCCATGGGGTACTTTCATGTATGTGAAAATTCCATTTGGGTTAAAAAATGCAGGGGCCACCTTTCAAAGAGCAATGGACATAGCCTTTTCTAAGGAAATCCATGATTTCCTGGTAATATACCTTGATGATCTCACAATATTCTCTAAATCAGACCAGCAATACCTGGATCATCTCAGGCAGGTCTTCACCATGTGAAGAAAATATGGAATTTCCCTGAATCCTAAAAAATCTCTTTTTAGGTTGGAAGAAGGAAAATTATTAGGCCACATTATCTCCAAAGATGGTATCATGATTGATCCAACAAGAATCAAAGCCATTTTGCAGATAACACACCCTAGGAACATCAAAGAGCTTCAAGCATTTTTAGGCAAAATAAACTTTTTGAGAAGATTTATCTCTAACTTAGCTGAACTAATTAGACTATTAAATAACATGTTAAAGAAAGATTCAACTATTAAATGGACTCTAGAGGCTAAAAAGTCATTTGAAGATATAAAGTTACCCTTAACCCAAACACCGGTACTCATTAGTCTAGTGTTCGATAGAGATTTCATCATTTTTTCCTTTGCATCAGAACATACCATTGCTGCAGTCCTACTGTAGAAAAATGATCAGGGTTTTGAACAGCCAATAGCCTTCTTTAGTAAAGCCCTGAGAGATGCACCGTTAAAGCATAATATAATGGAGAAGCAGGCTTTTTTTTTTTTGCTTGGCAAAGGCTAACTAAATATATTAAAAAACAAAAAGATTATTTACAAGAGGTGAACACCTCTGAGAGCGAGAGTGCAGCTCTCGGTCAAAACTTTCTTCACCAACCTGAATAGTCTGTGTGTGCAGGCTAGCATAACTAAACATAACAAGAGGAAATGTCTGAACTTCATCATGTCTCGACACTGATAGACAAACTCGACATATACAGACTGTGAAACTAGAAATTGACACTGATAGACAAACTCGACATATACAGACTTTGAGAACCAGACCTCATGACCCCTAACAGCATCGATAATTGTTGCATACCCCCATGCACAAAAAGAGCCAAAAAGAAAGACACACTGAACGCCTGAGGACAGGCTTACCCAGAACACTTCGGACATCAATTTCCCAGCTTCTTCCGTGCCTCGGCCTCTCGCTCCAGCGCTCGTTTCTTGCGATCTGCAGCAGCACGAACAGGGTCCCGCTCCCAAGTAACCTCCATACCAGCCGGAATAGCTTCAATGCTCTCAATGCCAGGCGGGAGCTTTAGATACAGGGTGTAATCAAACGTATCTTCAGACGCTGCTCTGTTTGACATGCTTTGCGGAGAGGAAGACTTGCAGGGATGGGTGTCTTTTTGAGCCTCTGAAGGATCCCCAAAAGAGACCAGAGGTTCTTTCCCTTTAAGGCCGTTGATCTCATGCAAAGCTTCATTCTGCTCAGCAGAATAGCCAAAAGTACTATCCTTGTCCATCTTACTTTGATTTCCCGGACTGTAGGCGCTATCCTTACTCTTGGAGGAATTGTCCGTTGATGGGGGAGACCTTTCTTCCTTATCAGCTTCCGAGCTTCCATCCCCCTCATCCTCTTCTTCAAAAATAACTGTTATCATCGCCTTGACAACTGGTTTATTCTTCTTGCGTCGGTAGTAGAGAGTCGCAGTTTGCACTGCGTTGCAAGCATCTTCAGCAGAATTCTCTGAATTCCCCGAGGGAGGTGAGGCACAGGCCAAAGGAGAAATTCTCCGCAGGCTGGAATGGTTACTGGCGCTAGTGCCACTCTGGCTCACCGAATTACCACCCCTTCGTGGCCTGCGATAGCCTGCTCGTGGCGCCATGGAAGAAACAGGGCGTGGTTTAACGGCCTTGTGCCTTCGGTTACCCAGAAAAACTTCACGGGGCGTGAAACTCCAATGTCCCTGCCTCAGATGAACCAGGCGGAACAACCCCCCAAGTGACAGCACCCAACAACAAACAAACAATTCCCCTGAACCAGGTTGAAATACCCAGCTTCCAAAGGCAGATTCCACTGAACCAGGCGGAACCACCCCACGAACGACAAGCGACAACACCCAACAGCAAACAAACAATTCCCCTGAACCAGGCTGAAATACCCAGCTTCCAAAGGAAGATTCCACTGAACCAGGCGAGACCACCCAACAACAGAAACCAAATTCAACTGGACCAGGCAAGTCGGACAGGGGAAGGACTCGAGGGTGGTAACACTGCCCTCCGAGCCCCCCTCCTCCACGAAAAAATGAACCTCCGAATAACCAGAACCAGAGCCGAATTGCAGAGACATAATGAGACTTGTGTTCTCCATGAGCAGATAGCGGATGGCAAAACCTTGGAAAACCCAGCGCATTGAATCGCCATAAAGACTCCCTGAGTCCTTTTGGGCCATAACCAGCCCGGAGCCCATGTCATCCACCTATCCGCAGCGTGAAGGCATGTCCTCGGCGTGTGGGCAACTCAATCATCTTAATTGCAGAATTTACACCCGCATCCGGGGGGACTGGATTTTTGCTCTGAGTGTCTTTCCTGAGAATCTCCTGAAATGTGGACCAATCTGTCTCCGAGACATTACCCTGAAGTAATCCTTCGAAGTGATCTTGCCCTTTATCCACTCCCAGATTTGCTAGAAAGTCTGCCAGTTTATTCCCTTCACACCTTATGTGGTTGAAAGTGGTGGCTCTGTTGTCCTTAAGCCAAGATTGCAGAAGCTCCAGCCTTGTAACCATTCTCCAGCTCTTACTAACTTTCTGTGCCTCTGTTCCTTGCTGAATCTTGATCGCCATGTTGATTAAGATTTGGGAATCCCCTTCCACAATTAAAGGGGAGAAGCCTTCCTTTTGGGCAACGTTGAGCCCTTTCCAGAGTCCTTCAAGTTCAGCCACATTATTGGTGTTCCAACCCATGGAGCCAAAGAAGACTTTCCGCACTTGTCCTTCGTGGTTTCTGATTGCTCCGCCATATCCTGTAAAGCCAGGGTTACCTTTTGAAGCCCCGTCAAAGTTGAGAATGAAGGTGTTGATAGGCGGTGGGTACCAGACTGAAGAGATATCCTTCTGTTTGTTGGAAATGATAGGGGGAATGGTGGCAAACTGTAAGTGAAGTTGCTAATTATTCCATATTGCTTGCTCCTTATTGTTGGACGGGAAATCCTCCTGGGACCATCTTTGGGGGGATAATGTTTCCTGTACATTCTTGTAAATTATCTGCCATACCTGCTGCTCATCCATTGATTGGTTTTTGAATATTCTACGATTTCGCTCTTTCCATAGGTTCCACATTACAATGCCTGGGATTATTTGCCATAGAGTGTTCAGAATGTTACTTTGATAAGGTGCCTGAGGCCAGTTGCGGATAGTGTTGTTTAAGTCTCCTATCTTGCGGCCTTCCTTTTGACAATGGAAAGTGACTTTCTCCCATAGTGTCCTGCTAAAAGGACAGAGTTGCATGAGATGCACAGCTGTTTCTTCTTCCATTTTACAATTGAGACATATTGAAGGTCCTTCGAATTTTCTTTTTCTGAGATTGTCCCAGGTGAGAATCCGGTTGTGGGAGAGTAGCCAAAGGAAAGTGGAGATTTTTGGCCAGATCCTTGGACTCCATATTTTATCCCATAACTTGTCTTTGATCAGCTGATCTTTGAGAATCAGGAGATACGCTTCTTTGGTAGTATAGGTACCTTTCTCTTCATAACCCCACCTCAGCTTATCCTGCTCCGTTTCTTGTAAAATTTTCCTCTTTTGGAGCTCGTCTACCAGGGTTCGTTGAACCTCCTCCGGACTGTCTGGTAAGATTTCTTAACCCTTTTTCCAGATGCGGCGATCCGTAGCCTGTGTGTTTTGCCAGAAATGATTTACCGTTTCCTGTGATTGAATATGGTGCATTGGAATTCCTTGTATAACATTGACAAGACAAGGGAATTGCTGCCAAGAGTCCGTCCAAAAACGCGCTGTGCCTCCATCCTTTACTTCCCAGAAGCTGTGTTTTTGGATAAGATCTCTGTGCATTAGTGTTGAATTCCAGATAGATGAGCCTTTGCTAGTTTCTGTCATTCTTATACGCTCCTCCAGAGGTAAGTTGTTAGCGTATTTTACCGTCCAGAATTTGGCCCACAGCGTGCTTGGGAAGGCTAACCATTTCCACCAAATTTTAGCTCCCATAATCATATTGCTGTGTTCAGGATCTCTGAGACCAATCCCTCCTGCTTTCTTCGGAAGACATGCTTTCTCCCATTTGACTAAGGCCCATTTCCTGTTAAGACCAAAGCTGCCCCACAAGAAATTTCGCTGAAGCTTTTTTATGGCTTTTAGGACCCATTTTGGCGCGGCCAATATTGAGAATAGATATAAGGGCATGGATTGTAAGACTGCTTTAATTAGCACCAGTCTGCTTGCCATATTGAGAGAACGATGAGTCCACAGCAAGAGTCTTGATTCCAGCCTTTCCAGAAGGGAGGTCCAGGAAGAATGCTTTTGAGCTGATTCGAGGAGAGGGGCACCTAGGTATTTGGAAGGCAGAACAGTAATAGCAAAACCTAGGATTCGAGCTATAGATCTTTGAGTAGTGAAGTGGGTATTGAAGAAGAATATCTGTGATTTGGCTTTATTAACACAAGCTCCAGAAGCTGCTGAGAAGATGGAGAGCAGAGAGTTTAAGGAGCGGGCTTCCTGAACAGAGGAATGACCAAAGATCATGTTATCATCGACAAATTGTTGATGAGAGACAGTGGGAGCATCATGGAGATTAAGACCTCTAAGCTCATGGGATTGAATTGCCGCCGTAAGACTTCTTCCCAAGCCTTCCACCATTATAATAAACAAGAAGGGGGATAGAGGGTCGCCTTGTCTCAATCCTCTAGAGGGGCGGAAAGTAGAGGTGGGGATCCTGTTAATCAAGATAGAAAAGAAAGCAGAGGAGACAAGACTGATGATCCATCTGATCCAAGCATTGTCAAAACCGAACGCACTTAAGATTTTTTCCATATATTCCCAGCTTATACTATCAAAAGCTTTTGAAAGATCAATTTTTAGAAGCATACCTGGTGTTTTTGAATTCTTGAGAGAGTGGATTATTTCATGTGAGAGAATTATACCATCAGTGATTTGCCGCCCTTCAACATATCCTAATTGCTCAGGGGAGATGATGCCTGGGAGGAGCGGTTTTAATCTTAGCGCTACCACTTTGGAGACGATCTTGTATATAATGTTGCAAAGGGCAATAGGCCTGAATTTATCTGGTGTGTTGGAATCCTCCGATTTCGGTATCAAGGCTATAAAAGTTGCATTTAGGCCTGGATACATCCATCGTAAGCTTCTTGACTCTTCCACTATCTGCCACACTTCCCATTTAATTAATTCCCAGAAGTGGTGGAAGAAATTTGAAGAGAAACCATCAGGACCAGGTGCTTTGCCGGCCTTTAAGGATTTTACAGCCAATTCCACCTCTTGGAGACTAATTGGTTTGAGAAGCAGGGAATTTTGCTCCGCAGAGACCAGCTGCAGGATGTGCCTAGTGATGCTGTCTATGGCGTCCCTTCTATTTATGTTTGGCTCTTGGCTGATCTCTTTGAAATAATGCATGAATTCCTGTTCGATCTCTTCTTGGTTCACTAGTTTCCTTCCTTGAGCATTGGTGACTTGAGCAATTTGATTGTGCATTCTTCTTTGAACAGTGGTTCTGTGGAAGAAACTTGTGTTCTTCTCCCCCTCCTTCAGCCAGCGGATACGGGATTTTTGTTTCCATAGCACTTCTTCTTGCTGCTCTCTTTCAAGGAGTTTTCCTTCCATTTCCTGTTCCTTGAGCACTAATTCTTCTGTTCGCCCTTCTAAGATTAATCTCTGCTGTATAGATTTGAGATCTTGGAGAATCTTTTCCTTTTCCTTAAAAATGTTGCCAAAGGTTTGCTTATTCCACTTCTTGATTTCTCCTTTGAGCATCTTCAATTTTTTTTGGAACCTTGCCATTTTAGATTGTTCAATGGGATTGCAGTTTTGCCAAGTGGTAGTTATGAATTCCTTGAAGTCTGGATGGGATAACCAGAAATCTTCAAATCTGAAAGGTTTTTTTAGATTGTTGCCAGGCCTGTTCCAGAGCATTTCTATTGGCCAATGATCCGAGCCTGAAAAGGGAATGATGTGAGCTGTGAATTCTCCACCTACATGGACGGCATTGTCAGAAATCAAGAACCTATCCAGTCGGGAAGCAATCTGCAAGGGGATAACTCTTTTATTCGTCCATGTGTAAAGGCCGTTTGCTGTAGGTAAGTCTATAAGCCAATTATTCTGAACAAAATCTTTGAGCAGAGTACCATCCTTATTTGATCTGCAGCGACCCCCCATCTTTTCCTCCGAAGAAGTTGTCATGTTAAAATCTCCCCCCGACACCCATAATGGATGTTGCCGGGCTTGGTTAAGTTGCGCTATTGTGTTCAAGATTGCAGCCTTCTGCTGCTTTTCTTGAGGAAAATAGACATTCGTTAGATGGCCATAGATATTAGTACCTAGAAGATGGAAAATGGCCTGAATGAAGTTTTTATTGGCATGAATATTGTTTAACGGAATCTTCCTTGCATCCCATAAAATTGCAAGTCCCCCTGAGGCTCCTTGCGAGTCTACTGCTATCACCTGACCGCCAGGCCATGCTTTAGCAGCTGTTGTTTCCAAAAAATTCAAAGAGCATTTAGTTTCCTGAAGAAATAAAATTGAAGGTTTTTCTTCCATGATCAATATTTTTAGGAGTTTCCTTTTCCTAGAGCTATTGAGCCCTCTTATATTCCAAGATATCAATTTCATTGGGAAAGATTTAGGTTGGAGTTGAAATACTTAGTGAGTTTGGCATATCTTCCAGACTCAACTAGGACTGCACCAAGCTTGATTGTTCTTTCCAGAGCAGTTTTCCTCCCTCTTTTTTTGCTGTCTTTGAATGCAAATTTTCCATCCCATTTACTACCTGTTTGAACTCCTAGGGAGTGTGTCTTTTGAACTTTGGTTAGTATTTCTACCAAATTGTCAACCTGTGTTTCAGGAATTTTATCAAAATTGCCCTGTTTACAGGCCTGTTCCAACCCTATAAGATCAAATTCCCCGAGATCGATCGATTCGCTGTCATCGTCCATGAGTTGCGTTGCTTGCTGACTTCCTGCTATTTCCTTCCCTTTATTCTTGCTCTGCAATGGATTATCAATATCCATGTCTGGATTACTCTCGGGTTCTGAGACATGTTGGGGTGTTTCGCTTTGCTGGACCAAGCTTGGTTTCTCCTATTGAGATGCAATAACCGTTGTCGTTTCTTTGCTGGGTTCCTCCTGATTTGTCATTGTTGCTAGTGTCTCAAAACTATTGCTGGTGGAGGGTTTAGAATTCGCTACTGGTGGTTTTTGTGTGGCAGCCGGCTTTTTACCTCCGCGTCTTCTGTTTGTAACTTTCGTAAAGCCTTCCTGTTGTTGAGGTTCTGGAGTGGTTTGAGCTTCCTCCTACTTGTTCATGCGACAATCTCTGAAGAGATGTCCAATGCAATGACATTTTCTACAGTGAAAAGGCACCTGTTCGTAGTCAATCACTTGGATCCAGTCCTTATCCTCATGAAAGAGCCTAACTGTGTCTGGCAGAGGCTGTTTTAGATCCATGTAGACACAGATCCGGGCATAGGAGGCATAAGTGGTGTGTTTCACAGTTTTGGTTTCTTCTGCAACTTTTACAAAGTCTCCTATCACTGATCCAATAGATTTTAATGATTCTTCACTCCAATATTCCCAAGGCAGCGAGTAAAGTTTGATCCACACTGGCGCATAACTCAAATCTTCCTTATCTGGGTTGAATCTGGCTACCCATTGTCTGAGAAAGAGCCCAGCCGAGTTGAAGAAATATGGCCCTCCATCAAAGACTCTATTCCTATCTTCTAGGCAGTTAAAAATGGCAGTGAAAAATCCTTTCGGTCCTAGAAGGAGGGTTATTTCCCCCTTTGGCTTCCATTTATGATTTATCCATCCTCTTAGAGCTTTTTCATTTGGTCAAAAACCTATAAATTTACCTATAAGGGCATGATCTGTCATATATTGTATTCTTCCATTTATTCTGTCACTAGGCAGTTCAACTTCTGGCCTATGAGTAGCAACCGGTTTACAAGTGTATGAACTAACCTTTGGCTTTTCAGATGCAGCTTGTGAATCCACCATGTTCTGTCTTTCTCCTGTGGTTTTGTCCTGATTCTCAGAGCGTGTACTTGCATTACTTTCTGGTCCTTGTTGGCGTCCGTTGAGGGGCGGAAGTTCTGCCCCCTCCCCCTGCGGGGGTACCATTGGGGCCTTCTGATCCTTCTGCAGCCTGAAGCTTTTGCAGCGCTTGTCAGGGCTGAGAGCGCAGAGCAGGGGCCCTGCCGCGTCACAAAAACTCGAAACCCTAGCAGTCACTCCATCGCTCCTTCCGTTCGCGCCTCCCGTTTGCCCATCCTTCTCCATGGAGAAGCAGGCTTTTGCTCTGGTTAAAGCAATTAATTATTTCAGAGTTTATATTTTGTACTCTCATATAGTAGCTTATGTTCCCAATGTTGTAGTCAAGGACATTCTAACATAGGATGGACCTAATAGAAAGAGAGGAAAGTGGATTGCTACAATATTAGAGTATGATTTAGAAATTAAACCTACAAAATTGATCAAAGGCCAAGGTTTGGATCAGCTCATGGCTGAATCAAACTACCAGGCCCTAGACATAAACTTCATTGCAGAACTGGATAACAAAGAGGAGATGGCGACTCCACAAATCAGCCAAGCCTTTACATATTCACCATGGTATGCTGACATAATATACATTCTACAAAACCTTCAAGGTCCTCCAGAGCTATCCAAGACTAAAAGTAGGTTCTTAAAGATGAAATATTTGAAGTTTTGCATAATTGATAATGCTCTATTTTGGAAAAATCATGAAGGCATCTTACTAAATTGTTTTTTAAAGGAGGAATCTGATAAAATTTTGCAAGAATTTCATGCAGGTGACTATGGGAGACATTTCTATTGGAAGACAATAGCTAATAAGATCATGAGGGTTGGTTTTTACCAGCCCACTCTATTTGCTGATGTTAAGAAGTTTGTAATCTCATGCCACAAATGTCAGATTTTTGAAGGGAAAAGAAAACTATGGCCATTACCTTTGAAACCTATATCTACTGAAACACCATTTCAATAGTGGGGTCTTGACTTCATTGGTGAAATTCACCCCCTTTCCTTTTCCCAACATAGATGGATCTTAACTGCCATAGATTATTTTACAAAATGGATAGAAGCAATACCCTCAAGACAAGCCACAGATAATATCATAATAGGTTTTCTTGAGGCCAACATTCTGTCCAGATTCAGTTTCCCCACTAAAATCATCACAGATAATCCTGCAGCCTTTAAATCAAAGAGGATGATTGATTTTTTCAACAAATATCACATAACTCTTGTTCATTCCACAGCCTACTATCCCCAGGGAAATGGACTTGTAGAGTCATCCAATAAGAGCTTAATGAGTATTATCAAAAAATTGTTGGAAGAAAATAAGAAGACCTAGAATAAGAAACCAATGAATGCTTTGTGGGCAAACAGGCTGACCATAAAGAAATCTATTGGTACCAGTCCCAATCAACTAGTCTATTGAATGGAGGCGGTCTTCTCATCTTCTTTGGGAACTCCAGTGATGAAACTACTCCAAGAAGCACAGGTTGAGCCAAATGAAATTCAGAGAAGGATTAACTAGACAATTCACTTGCAGCAAACTAGGGAGCAAGTATACATCAGATCCCAATTTGTGCAGGAGAAGATCAAGAAAGCATTTGACAAAAGAACCAAGGCAAAATATTTCTATCTAGGGGATAAATTCTTGAGATGGGACTCAAGAAGGGAAGATAAAGGGAAACATGGCAAGTTTGACTTCCTATGGAAAGGTCCTTACATTATTTATGCTTTCAGAGGTAACAATGCTTATTTCCTCAAAGAATTGGATGGTGCCAAAGTAGAAGGAGGACCAGTGAATGGTTGACTGCTTAAGAATTATATAAATCCCAGTTACTGATTCCACTAATTACTTATACATACTATATCATTTGTAAAGTTAGTGTGGATTGGATGATAAACTTTGGAGTTGAAGCCCAAAGAGAAGGCCCTAAGCTGTAAAAATTTTACTATCAATAAGTATCAATAAAGTAGCCGAGTAAAATGGGAGTTTCAGAATGAAATCATAGTAATTCAGAAGGCCATTGATCTACTAGTTCTTGACATTTCACCAGGAAATGACATCCCCAAGTGGAGCCACTGTTAGGTTCCTATACCAATAGGGGTCATAATATATGAATGGCTGAGGTTAACTCTGTAATATGTACATACCTTTGCTTTCTGCAAATGTTTTCCATATTTAAAGAATCAAAAAAATAAAAAAATGTAAAGAGGGTTTGTCCTAAAAGAAAAATCAAAGGACAAAAAGAATGAAAAAGGTCAAAAAAGATGAAAAATGAATCCCATGAAAAAGAAAAGACTATGAAAGTGTGCAAGTCAAAATGCCACTACCATTTGTTTTTTGCATAATAATGATTGTGTGCAACTTGTTATTTATGCCACAATCCATGGTAACCAAACAGTTTAATCTTGGTTATTCCGTGTTTTGAATTTCATGCCTAAAAATAGAGAATAAAATCTGACCAAATTGTTTAATTATGGTAGATAAGTAGATAGGTAGAGAAGATAAAAGGAGCTCAATAGTTTAATCTAAGCCCTTGGATGTAATAAGGATAGATTTAGATAGATTTATATTGTAAAAGAAAATAAAAATGTTTGATAAGGTTTTGCCAGCTTAAGTGCACCGTAATAAAGAGTAGAAAAAATGGTAGCATGAGTAGATGAGTAAGTAGTTGGATGGTTGTAGAATTATGGTGATTGATTGGATAAAATAATATCTTTTATTTTCATCATCAAGTTGTGAAAAGTATGGATGAAAATGGAACATTTTACAAAGTCAAATGGTTAATTCCCCCTTTCATTTTACCTTAAATTTCACTAATTTCCGATAAGTAAAGTCAAAAGTACCCAAAACCTTAAGTTAAAGGGGCTTAGAGCATTTCTATGACTTCTAGAGGGACTAGACCCTCGGCCCAATAACTTATAGGGTCGAAGTACTAAAAACCCCTTACCAACATTCACCCCTCCATAATTCATCCATTTCATCTAAAAAATCCCTTTTCCTAAGGTGGAATCATCATTTGCCTAGGGAAAGTAATTAACTCTACATAAAACCCCTTTTTCCTAAAAAAACCCACAAAAGCATTTAGCCTAATTCATAATGTGTAAAGTGTGAATATGTAAATATTAAACACATTATACTTAGTGCAAAAAACCCACTTTTCCACTTTCATTTCATATTAACTTTAATATTCATTATATTTATTTAACTCCTGAAAATATACCCCTTTCTCATATATTTATTAAATCCCATATGTTAATATCTTCCCCCGATGGTTTGAAATATAAACCTTATTAGTAAATTAATTAAATGGATTAATTAATCGATTAGCAACTAATTAAGAGCCATAACCCTCCGCCAAACAAAAAAGGGCTAATTAATCAAATAGTGATTAATTAATAACTGGTTCCACCAATCAAATCACCCTCGACTTCATTAAGCCTCCCTAATCCGCAATTAATATCCCGTCAGGCCCCTCTATTAACTCCCCGATCAAATCACACCCTCGACCACTATGCGATCTAACACCTTCAAATCCAACGGCGGAAGCTCATATCAGGTGGCTTCCGAAGGCCAACCTTTACCTGCCTGATGTCAGCGGTTTCACTGTTCACCCTAATGCTACGCTTGATGAATGGCATCGGGCGGCCTCTCCCTGAAACCAGTTTATCCCCAAAAGTGGTGCAATGGATTCCACTTACCGTCTCCACTACACGCCAAAACGTCACATTCCCCGATTGGCGCCAACTGTCATTTTCCAATGTACCCGCCAATAGCATTGACTTTACGCATAAAACCAAAAAACTCATTATTTTCATTTTTTTATCGTGAAAAGAACATTCTGACTCTATACAAAGCACATAGTATTTTCACCTGCCAACCTACTACCAACCATCAACTTTCTGAAGTCGTTGAACTCCAGACTACCCTGCAGACCTGTGCGCTTCCTGCAAACAGTGCACCAACACCATTACTCCATTCAAGCAGCTGAAACCAAGTATTTACCCCATTTCCACTAAGAAACCCGGTTTTCTTGCCGAATTGAACTAAATTGCTTTAAAAACTAAGTAATTTAGTTAATTAAGCTGCTTAGTAATCCTAAAATACTCTGAGCTATACCAATTCTCCCCAATTTCACTGAAACCCTTTGCCCCCATCCTTGAATCCACAAGAACCAAGGATGGAAGCCCCAATTGCCCTGAATGTCATGCCCATTACGACTCCCCATAGAGATTTAGACCATCTCCCACTTGTGGAAAAGGACTTTCAGATTAAAGATTCCTTTGTCACAAAGTCCCCTTTAAAACTCTTTTGCAAATATAGAGACCAATACCTGAACCAAGAAAACTCCATTGGACTTCGGTAATCAGGTTTACCCAAGTACTGGTTCCCCATAGTGCATGTATTTCCAAAGATTATACATTACTTCCACATGAACTATGATCCTATTGAAAGGGCAGTAAGAACCCCCGACCAGTCAGTTCTGTTTACTATCACTGTTGAATCCATTAACCAAATGCTATAATTGCAGCCAAGCCAAAGTCCGACCCCTCTTTCAATTGGAGATATGCTGAATAGATATCCTACCCTCACATCAATTAGACTGGCTCAGTTATTCCAAGCATTCATCAGGGAAGAACAATACACCCCAAAGGACTCTCCCCCTTACATGTTGACTATATTCTCAAACCTTGGCCAAGACATCATAGGCATGATATCTTGTGTGCTAGGCTACACCACTAGTGAATTTTTTAATGAAATTATAGTATCCTTCATGTTAATCTACTCTCCTGGCCAACCACCAACCATCATGTTTGACTATGCTAAGTTTATTGCTGACAAAATACATGCTCAATTCATGAGGTTGGAAAATGAAACAGTTTTCAAGTATTCTTCAGTTCTATATCATTTATTCTTGTATTACCAAGCTGATAGATTTCCAATTTCCCTCCAAAAGCTAGATACCAGAGGTAACCCCAAACCAGTGATCTTTTGGATTTCATTGATCCATCAATATGATACCCAATACTCTTATACAGATTTCATAGACCTCTTTGTGTACTTTGTCACAACTATGCTACTAGGAAACCCTCCACCCATAATCAGTGCAGACATTAGAAGCATCCTACAGTTGTCAAAGCAATACAAAGTGGGGGATTGGTACTTGTACCAAAACCACACTGAAATCTGAATCTATGGATGTGAATTGCCACCTTACAAATTGCCTAGATACCTCCCCATGAGATTGTTTGCTTTGGAGTACTACAGGAAAATGATCAATTTTGATGAGGTGCATTTTGTCAAGACCAAAAAGAAAGCTCAATTAAGGATAAAAGATTAGCTTGGCCCATTTATATGTAATAATAGGGAAGCAGGGAAGGAAGCAGCAAAATTACCTTAGAGACTGAGATTAAAACAAAGTTTCATATGGGTATATGACCCTTTATGCTTCATTTGCAACAGGAGACAGAAGAATAAATTATCTCCTTACATTCACCATAGAATCCATAAAACTAAACAGTATGCTAATCAATCTGAATGGCTGGAAAACACTTTGATAGATCAAGATAGCATAGAGGTTGTTGTTGATAATGTGTTAATAGACTTAGACAGAATACTTGGTGAGGATTCCTTTGTACAGCTGCCAGGAGAGTCTCAGTCTCAGAGATAAGCACAGAGCCACAGTGGGCAGACAGAAGAGGTAGGACCATCAGGGCAACCAGAGTCTTCAGACCAAGCAGGGCCATCAAAGAAACCAAAGCTTTCAGAACATCTAGAAGTATTTGAACAACCTGAAATTTCAGAGGAACTTGCTCAACCTGAACAAATCATGACCAACCCTCCTATTTTATAGACTCCTCTAAATGAGGAGAGGAACCTGAAAAGAGATAGAGAGGAGGCCACTCCTTCCAGTAGGCCTATTGAACAAACCTATGCTAAGAGGCAGAGGTTAAATCCATATGCAGAGAAAGAATGCACTGAGGACACATCAGGGACTTCAGGGGAGGAGAGGACAGAAAGCAAGCACAACACTCCTTCAGGAGGGACACAAGAACCTTCCACCTCTCAAACTCAAATGTTAGAAAGGAAATAGAGTGTGGAATTATCCTCCTTCAGAGCTCCCACGGGACAGAGCCAAGACATCAAAGAAAAATACAAGGAAATCAAGGCAAGGAATGAAAGGTTGAAGGTGCAAAGCAATGCATAATATCTGAGGATGGCTCCAACAAATCAAACAAGGCTAATGTCAGCCTTTGATATAAAAGAAGTCAAGATGCAGATGAGCTTTCTCAAGCCAACCATACAACAACCAAAATCAATGGTAGATTACCTTAAGACATATTTTAAGGTATTGATAAAGGATATCCATCCAATTGAACAAATTGAGTTGCATAAACAAATCGAAGAAATGGTCTATTCCACCTTGACCATCAAGTCCATAGCAGCCCATCAACTCTAGAACTCATTAAATAACATCTCAGCACAATTTCAGTTGGAAAAGGTCTCTTCACAGGCCAAAGACACCAGAATAAAGTCCTTAGAGGACTTGGTCATAGAGTTGGGACAAGATCCCAAGAATGTTAAGGCAGCAGAGCAGCTGATAAAGAAGAAAAATGATGACATAGATGCACTAAAGAAATAGCTCAAGATTCCTCCTCTTCATCATTCTCAAACAACTAAAGTTTTAGAAACACAAAAGGAGGAAGAACTTATGGACCTAGTCCTTATGTTAAATGACCAATTGAAGGAGACTGATAAAGAATTGGATAATTTGATACAGTCCAAGTAGAGTCAGTTGGCCACCACTCCTCAGACTATAATATCTACAATTTCCACTATAGTACCCTACACCTTGGCAGTTGCTTGGCACCTCACTTCCTCCAGCTACAACATTTCCAGTGACAGGAACTACATCAGGCACAGGTACATCAACTAGCACAGAGACACCAACAGAGAAAACTACATAGTTGGCCTGAGTTGGTCAAGGCCATGGAAGAAATGAGTATCCAGACCACTGAGCTCAAGAAGCTCAAAGAACAAGTGTCAAGTTTACAAACCAATTGTAAAGTTGCAAAAATTCAACATAAAGAAGAAACTCAGAGGAACCTAAGGATGGAAGAAATAATAAAATCCTTCAGAAGGATTTAACACTGCAAGAACCATTAGGAGGCATGAAATTTCATCCTTTGGGCCAACATCATTGATTCCATTAATGATGTTTGGCCTTCAATTCAAATTATTTTTGAGCAAACAAAATTAGTCAAAATGGCTATAGAGGCAATCCACAAAACAATGGAAGAATTGGGAAATAAACCAGAAGAAGCCAATCAATTGATCACCTTTTCGAACAACAAAAATAGATATCAGCTTGGTGAACTCGAGATAGATGATAGAACAACAACAATCATAGAAATCAAAAAAGTTCTCACCAAAAGGAACTTAATTCTTAATCTGGAGAAAAGATGTCAGAGCATCCAAACGGACATTGATAACTTTATGCTAAAGTATGGCATTTTAAGAGAAAATGGACTCCCCGGTCCTATGGTGATCCATGATAAGTTGATGGCCCAAGAATATTATGCTAACAGGTTAAACAAGTTGGCCGGAAGTCAAGCTAGTACTTCAGGGGTGAAATCTTTGCCCACTGGAAAGGTGCTTTATGATGGCCTGGAGAATCTGTTCTACATAGAACATGAAGTCAAGCACTTATTCACAAGAAAACCAAATTTTTCTAAGTATATAGAAGCCGATGAAATCTACAGGAAAATGATTAGAACAAAGTTACCTAACAGAGAATGGTGAACTAGTTTGACTGATTGACTTTAAATTACTATAGTAAATCAGTAAGGTAAAATATAACTGCCAAGTAAAATAGGTAAGACAGGATCAAACAACACAGGTAAAGAGTATCAGTAGGTCAAATATAAAATTGATTCCACCACATAACTACAAAAGCAACTACAAGAGCCAAATTCGAGTTGCAACATCTAGCACAATCACAATAAAATGGATAGCTAGAAGACAGTTCTCCATCTGTCTCTATCTTCATCTTAAAGATATTTTTTGTTTCCTAGAATAATTCTCATATAGTTATAAAATATTTTGTATCAATTTTTGTATAAATACTTCATAAATTGAATTAATTAGGGTGTATTAAAATACATTTCTGTAGACATATTATTTTTGAACCAAGGAGCTATTGCACTCAAGAGTGGACTAGTTTTGCTGGAAATGAAATAAAGCTGAGGACATTTCACTGGATTCTTGTGGACACATTTTCTTATGTTTAGATACCATTTTCTCTTTATGTCATGAAATATTCATATGTGTTTCTTATAAGATCTTAGAGGAAAACAAGGAATGATATCATCAGAATTAGCTTAAGTGCTCTCTGTTTTAACTGTTTGCTTTATGTATGTTTTCTACTAAAGTGCCTTTGTCTGGGGATTCTTAATTTCCCCCTTACTTCCATATTTTATCCCCCCTTTGGCCCATAGTACAGGATTCTTCATTGCCCTTTGCTACTGGCCATCCTTCCTTTCTTCATCTTAATCCTGGTTAAGGATTCTTCATTGTCGTTGGCCCTAGTTAGGACTTTCATTCATTTAAACCTGCAGATTTGATTTTGCTGTGCTAGCCTGCCCTGTGGATTCTTACCTCAGTGATAGATCAAATCTAGTTAAACCTTTCCTGATTGACTTCATAGCCCAATGGCCTAGATATTTGTTCTGGCCATCTGTCTTCTTAATTCCACCACCCAATCAAAACAAAACAACCCTAAACACTAAGAACTAGCCTGAAATCTTATTCAAACAAAGTTAAATCATAAAGAGAGAGCCCTCTCTGGACTTAAGATGGCTAGAACCTAAGTCTAAAAGATTAGGTTCGTAGTTACCTCAAAATTTTCCATGTTTGATAACTTCTAAGGAAAAAAATCTGAGTGATAACATAATTTTAGAAACCTAGCTTTTCTTTTTGTTAAACCAGGAGGAGCTTGTATGTTTTGTAATACAAAGATAATGTCTACGTACCATGGCAAGGTAACAAAGGCCTATGATAGCTATGGAGTTGCGAGCTCTTCCTATTCATCCAGTGCTTGAAAATTGGACTCAACCATTAGCTTCACCAATCCCCAACCTTTGATGAGCCTGATTGGTTTTATCTCAATGTCATACTCTAGGATCATGGAAACCCATTTCCCTCTTCTTCCATCTTGTTCAGTTAGTGTGAGAATATATTTTACCATAGCACTTGGTACAAATGCAATTATATGAGAATGTAGGATGTACACTCTAAAATCCTTTAATGCCTTTACCAAATCAAAGGCTTGTTTCTCCATGATGTTGTAATTCAGTGATGCATCCCTCAGATATCTGTTGAAAAAAGCTATGGGTTGTTCATCGCCTTCACTATTTTTTTACAATAAAATAGCTACAATAGTATACTCATATGTAAAAGAAAAAAAGGTAAAACCATTTTTAAAGTCAAGGCTTACCAATACAGGAGAATTATTTAAAGCTAACATTACTTCACTAAATCATTTCTTGGCTTCAGTATTCCATTTTATTTCCATGTATTTCTTTAACATATTTGCAATGGATCTTAATATTTCATCCAAGTTAGAAATAAGTCTTCTGATAAATTTTATCCTACTAATGAAGGATTGAACTTCTTTCTTGTTTTTTGGAGGGTCAATTTTCAGTATGGCTTCGACTCTGTTAGGATCAATTCTAATACCTTCTTTGGAAATGATATGACCTAGAAGTTTTCCCTCCTCTAAAACAAAAAATATTTTTCTTAGGGTTTAAGGAGATACCATACTTTTTCACTTTTGAAAAACTCTTCTTAAATGCAACAAGTGTTATTCATCTACCTTTGAAAACACAGTTATATCATCTAGGTAAATCACAATGAACCTTTCAATTTCATCAGCAAAGGTTATTTCCATTACTCTTTGGAAAGTGGCCCCAACATTCATAAGGCCAAAAGGCATTTTTACATAATAAAGGTACCCCATGGTGTAGTAAATGATGTCATGTGTTGATCATCATGATGAACCAAAACTTCGTTGTATCCTTAGAAAAACGCCAACGATGAAATTCTACTAGAACCAACTACCTTTTGTAGGATGTGATACATTTTGGGTAGGGGATAGTTATCTTTGAGGGAAACCTTGTTCATATTTCTAAAATCTACACAAAGAATAATTTCACCTATTTTCTTTCTAGTAGATACTAGATTTGAGACCCATTTCGAAAATCTGAGGGGTACAATGATCTTTGCATCAAAAATTTTCTTGACCTCCTTTTCTACCAAAGGTAGTAAGACTGGGTTTATTCTCCTCAATTTTTTTGTAAAAGGCGTTTGAACTTCCTTGATGGGAATGGCGTGTTGAATGATACTTGTATCATAAGATTTTAAGTCTTAATAGCTCCAAGCAAACACATCAGAGAATTCTTTAAAAAGCTCAATGTGTTTTTGTTTTTCTTTAGGAGGTAAGGATTTAGACAGTTTGACAATTTTTGGATTCTCTGTAGTTCCTTTCTTACAATCCTCTACCTCAGCTCTTACTCATTCTATTTTTGGCTTCTTGGCAACATCATCAAAGTCAAAAATCTCTTCCAATGGTACCAATCCTCTTGGTAACACATTGTCCTTTAATAGTAGAACCTCAAGTTCTTCTTGATTATCATCAATTTCATTAAACATTGTTTCTTTTTCATTTTCAGATATATCATTTTCTATACCAATATTTATAGACTCAAATTCATCTTTGATTTGTAAAAGGTTCTCTACTTGTTTATCTTTACCAAAAAATTTCCAATATCTTACATTATCAGGAACAACTGCCCTGTGTTTTACTTCCACTACATATTTCCTATTGGGTTGAAAAGGCATTTTTCAAGTGTTGGCTGAAACAAATAAGGCATTAGAAAAAATATAAAAGCAAAGCAAAAAGACAAAAAGCAAGCAAAGCGATCAAGCAAACAAACGAAACCAAGTCAGCAAGTAAAAAACACGCAAACCGGAAAGCAAAGAAAAGAAAGAAAATAGATTGTACTCCTACTCCTATACTAAATAGTCGAGGCTATGTCAAATGAAATTTCCAGTGAAGCCACCGTAAGCGTACCTGAACTGCAACCACAAAGATACAAGCATTTAAAATAGATAAAAAATAGTGTGCAACAGAAAATATACAAACTTGATAATCTTGCACACAAGAGAAAAGGTATTTCCTGTGGGAAGAAATATGTGTCACAACCACCCAACGCACATGCTTACCTATTCTATGATTACAATTTTTCAACAAACCTTAGAAGCCTCTTGTGAGTGTGTGTTCATCTACACCAAGCTTCTTAGCGAGTGCGAGGAAGGACTGAAACTTGTTACTTGCAACACGACTTGCCAAGTAAGATTGTTCCATCCATTTAGTGATTAGATCATAAAATTTGTGACATATGTTTTGAAAGAGTCGTGATCTTTGAAAACATGGATTCCTAATTTAGAGAGAGGATCATGATGGGAATCTAGTACAGATCGATAGATCTGATCATTCTCATCAGTCATCTCAAGACAATGAGGACCTTCCATAGCCATCATCGCAGGCTGAAGTGTCTCACCTGCTCGAAAGAAGTTTGAGGAGAAAGATGTTACACAGTGAAGATAATAGTGCACGAAGAGACTATCATTGGATGTACTGTTGGGAAAATGATAAACTGCATGACAATCACCCAACATAGAAGAAATATCAGACCATTTGGTCGACATGCTAGATTCCCAGTTTGACATGAATAAAGAAACTTTTTGAACAATCTTGTGAATTCTCTGAATGATGGAAGCAAGTTCATTGTGCGCTAGATATGACAGGAACACCCAGCTTTAACTGTTGAAAAATTGTGCAGGAATCATGGTCATCACAAAAATGTAGAAAGGGTGCCAACACTATGAATGTGTGAAGCCAGTTGGGGTGTGTTGAAATGAGAGGAACTTGATTCACGTGATAGCTTGTGCACTCGTCATCACACAAGGAGATTGCTGGTGTGATGAGCGAGCATATTTGACGTGCAAGATTCCCAAGAAGACCTTGTATCATAAGATTTTAAGTCTTAATAGCTCTAGGCAAACACATCAAAGAATTATTTAAAAAGCTCAATATATTTTTGTTTTTCTTTAGGAGGTAAGGATTTAGACAGTTTGACAATTTTGGGATTCTTTGTATTTCCTATGTTACATTCCTCTACCTCAACTCCTACTGGTTCTATTTTTGGCTTCTTGGCTACATCATCAAAGTCAAAAAGCTCTTCCAATGGTACCAATCCTCTTGGTAACACATTGTCCTTTAATCGCAGTGTTGGGTTGTGTTATATTCTTTCCACGACTAGCCCACGTAGTTAACCGGGGGGTTATAGGGGGGTGAAGCCCCCCTTCGTTGCGCCAATTATGTAGCCGGGGGGGGTCATAGAGGGTTTAAAGCATACCCGTAACCCCACTTTATGGGGTCCGGGGCAGCGCCTTGGAAAATTTTGGTTTTGGACCCTATGTTAGGATGGGCGGACCCACCTATGGTTTTGTGCATGATTTTCACACATGTGTTTTTGGACGCGATGGTTTTCGGTCCATGGTATTGGATGCTTTAGCATGTATAAATATGTATTATAACATTGAAAGGAACATAATTTTTGTACGGGGTTAAAACCTACATTTGGTATCAAGGCAGTTTTGGCTTCAAGGGGACTCTTTTGTTGCTGAGGGGTCTCGCTTGGGCCTATGGTAGACCCTTTTCAGTGGGAGATCTACGAGATCGATTATGGTGGTGAAAGAAGATGGTGAGCAGTGGAAAGATAGAGATTGAGAAATTTAATGGTCAGAGCTTTGAGTTGTGGAAACTCAAGATGGAGGATGTGTTGGAGGATAAAGATTAGTGGATCGCGGTAGATCCAGGTACTAAACCAATGGCAGTGTCCGATGAAGAATGGAAGAAGTTGGATCAGAAGAAAAATAGCACAATATGATTGTGTGTCTCAGATTCAGTATTGCTAAATGTGTCAGAGGAAGCTACAGCAAAGGCTTTGTGGGACAAGTTAGGGACTTTGTACCAATCTAAGTCTCTGGTGAATAAATTGTTCCTACAGAAAAAGTTGTATAACATGAGGATGAAAGATGGAGACTCGGTGACAGAGCATCTGAATGAATTTAATACTATGGTAATTCAGTTAGCATCTATCGATATTAAAATTTCAGATGAAGATAGGTGTGTTGGTTTGTTGTGTTCTCTACCAGATTCATGGGATAGTCTGGTTATCGCAATAGGTATCAATGCAGCTACCTTGCAGTTTGATGAAATAGTCTCAACCTTGCTGACAGAGGAGATGAGATGGAAAAATATGGAGAGCCAGAATGGTGATGCCTTGTATGTACAAGGATGGTCCCAGAACAGAAACAAAAATAAGTCATCGAGTGGGATATCTAAATCTAGAGGGAGATCTAAATCTCCAGGAAAACCTACAAAGGTGGTGTGCTGGAAATGCAGAAAGGAAGGGCACTTCAGAAGGGAGTGTAAATCTTAAGCTCCTGATAAAGGAAAGGGATCTGATGATGCTCCTTCTGCAGAGGCGAAAACCACCTCAGATGAAGGTGGGGATGTGTACTTGGCTTCTTCAAGTACACATGTAGATCATGAGGCATGGTTAATTGACTCGGTGCATCCTTTCACTTCACTCCCCATAGAGAGTGATTCTGCGAGTATGAGAAATATGATGGTGGTGATGTCTTCTTGGGGGATGACAGGAAGGCTAGAATCATTGGTTGCAGAAAAGTAAAGTTGAAGTTGCAAGGTGGAAGGGTTAGAACACTTCTCGGTGTTGTACATATTCCCACATTAGCCAGAAATTTTATTTTTGTAAGCAAGCTGGATGATGCAGGTGTAAAAAAAGTGTTCGAGAAGGATACCTACAAGATGGTTCGAGGAGCACTGGTATTGATGCAGGGAGTTCGGATTGGAACTCTGTACAAGCGACAAGGTAGCATGGTTATTGATCGGTGCAACAGTTCTATGGTTCCTAAAAGTGGAGGAGAAGACCATGCTGCGACATCAAGGGATTGGAAATATTGGAGAGATAGGCCTTCGAATACTTCATGGTAAAGGTATGGTAGAAGGTATGGGCAATAGCTCTCTGGATTTTGATTTCTGTGAAAATTGTGTATATGGGAAGCAGAATCAGGTGAGTTTCCCCTCTTGTGGTAAGAGGGCGAAAGAAATATTAGAGCTTGTGCATAGTGATGTGTTTGGACCTGTGAAGTTTCCATCACTGGGTAAGTCTGTGTACTATGTATCATTTATAGATGACTTTGTTATAGGACAAAATTACCTCCTCATCAACTCAAAGGTGAAAGACAACATGACTGAAGCAAAAACCACAATTGCAAGCCTTGAATCCACACTAACGTTAGTTTTGCACTACTAACCTGCTTTATAAA
Organism: Pinus taeda; assembly: GCA_000404065.3. Lineage (NCBI taxonomy): Eukaryota > Viridiplantae > Streptophyta > Pinopsida > Pinales > Pinaceae > Pinus > Pinus taeda. The sequence continues at coordinate 10,163 of APFE031169269.1, read as the reverse complement.
GCTTGTTACCAAGCATAGAGGAGCGTTAGTCACCCTACTAACTCAAGTTCTTAGACCAGGGTGAGAATTAGTGAAACTAAGAGATATTCAAAGGGACAAGCCAATGAATTCCCTCACAAATATCTAGATATTTATCCCTAGATTTGCTCAAGAAAAGCAAGAAAACATCTAAAAGAAAGATATTTAGAGAATTTCCAATTTGAGAAAGGAAGGCAAATGGGAAAGAGCTAAAAAGCAAGGCAGGTTCATTTCTTTTTCCCTAATGAACTCTAGGAGGACCTTGGCAGCCCTAACTCGATTGCTACATAAGCAATGAGAGGGCCATTGTGAAAGAGGTCAGAGCATTTGAAAGGATAGCCCATTAAGCTGTTGTGAATTGTCATACACTTGAAGAAGTGCGCTGAGAGAGAGAGAGAGAGAGAGAGAGAGAGAGAGAGAGAGAGAGAGAGA
>APFE031169268.1:2434-16700 GCA_000404065.3 Pinus taeda | reverse complement strand
ATACTTTTAAACTGGCTGCAGATTTGCAAATTGACTTGGACCAAGCACAAAAAGAAAGAATTCAGCAGTTGAACCAACTGGATGAGATGAGGCAGCAAGTAGAAGAAACCACCATCCTCATGTAAAAACAAAGGAAGCAGTGGCATGATGCACATATCAAGAAGAAGCAGTTCAAGGAAGGTGACTGGGCTTTACTTTTTGACTCTAAGTTCAAAGATCATAAAGCCAAGTTTACCACCCATTGGATGGGCCCCTACCAAATTGTTCAGGCATATGACAATGGTTCAGTGAAGCTCACAACTATTGATGGAGAAGGTCATTCCTTTATTGTCAATAGTCATCGCTTGAAACTATACACTAAGCCCACCAGCAAGCAAGATTTTCTCCACAAAGTATCTCAATAAAGAGAGGTTTAATTACTATAGCCCTCAGCTGCAGCATCCCTGCCTTAGTTTATTTTCTTCCAATTTCGAAAAAGGAAATTTAAAAATTTAAATATATATAAATAAATAATAGTAAGTAATAATAAATGGGTTAGATGTGAAAACCAGCCTCTGGCACACTCTAACCCCGAATTCCTACTTGAAAAACAATTCGTTGGCGGGTAAGAATTCTCTTTCTTTTTGTTCACTGTTTAATTTCTCGACTGAATAATGACTTGAGGACAAGTCAAAACTTTTTTGGGGGAGAGAAGCATCAGTATTTTGTTCTTTTATCTCTCCATTGTAAATTTTTAAAAATTTCTCATCTCCTCACTGTAAATTTCCAAAGCAGTTTGTTCCAGCATTCCAGATTTCAATAAATAAGTTGTCTTGTCATTGTTTTATCTCAGAGGGACCTAGTTATAAATATTATGCAGGGGGACCTGTTCTGTCCAAGAAGACCATGCTATCAGCACCAGTAGTAATGGGACCTGTTTAGACACATAAAAGGGACTTGTTAAGAGATTGATATTTCAAGGTTACTTCAACACAACTTCAGCAAGTTTCTACAAGGGCAGGTTGCTGAGCACCAAGACTCCATCAAACACCCAAGCTCAAAGTACCTGTATGCACATAAAGAGCTGCATGAACATCTTCAGTATTTCAGAGGGACCTGTTGCATTCAAATGTACCTCAGGGGACCTGTTATGAACATCAAACAAAAGTCAAACAACAGTCAAGAGGCTAGCCCTACTCAGCATGCCAATGCAACAACAGTCAAACAAAAGTGTAATATGCTCCTTGTTCTTAACATTTAATTTCTTGGATTAATTTTTAATGTTAATTCTAATAACTGTGATTGTTATGATCAATTTCAAGGGCACTTTTTTCATCATCCCTTATCTCCCTTATTCTTCCCTACTTCAACCTATTTCCTACTTCTAAAATCCATTAACCCTTCATTTCAACCTTGTTCTACGCATCCTACAGCCATACCAACATCCTCCATTTGGTCGAGTACCAACAGGACACGTGGTGATTGTTTTAAAAAATATATATATATAAAGGTAAGAAACAGGAGGCCTATTCATTATATTGCATGCGGCCGAATGATGATTTCACCACCCGACGCACCTAAGTGATTCAGAGGACTCCATCATACCCCAGTATGGTATATACGCTCCCAACGCTCCTATGATAGCATTTGTGCAAGCGGCATCATTATTCCCCTGTTTCCAAAAATGAACACACTCGGAGGTAAAGAAAGTTGGTCATTTCACTCTCATTTTTCAGGTTGATTACGTTGGTGTATAATCCCGTGGCTTCCACGGTAAGGACCGAAGGCAGTGAGCGCCACTCGGTTTCGACTCCCACCAAGTTACACGACAGTCGACCCAGCATCACATTGGATACTAAGGGAGCGACGCCATCAGGTAACAAGTCAAAATTTCTTTGTTAAATTTGCAAGTTAGAGCTCGACCCTCCGCCAAGATGACAAATAGGGTCGAGCCAAGCGTGTTCAATAGTTCCCAATACCATGAAGACTGCATTTCGATTCTCAGAGAAATACAGTGGTTTCCCTTTTTGGAGAAATTCCATGGAAGCAACAAAGAAGTTACCAAGCAATTCGCCTTCACATTTAATGGGGAGAAAGCCCTGATAGGCAACTTTTCATTCAGGGTTTCAGAAGACACCATCGCCCAGGCAATAGGGATCAGCCCAGAAGGAGAAAAGTATTTTAAGACCAAGCAATTCAAAGAGAAATCGTGGACCCAATTCATGTCTAGGTCTCGAGTCTCATGGGTTAACTGGAAGAAAGGCGTCCCAAGGAGTTGGTTGGTGCATCCTTGGGATGAAATGGTCTACATACTTCAAAAATTCGTAACCTGTGAAGGCCGCTACAGTATTGTTTATCTATACCATATCAAGTTGTTGCTACACTTAAAAAGGCAATGTGTTATCAGTTTACCATATTTTTTATTGCAGAGCCTAACCAAGATGTCAAAGACCATCCAGAAGCAGAAGGGAAATGAAGACAAGAGCTTATATCACTTTGGCTTAGTTAAAATTCTTATTGAGCATGAAATGCAGAGAAGAGGGAAAACGTGGAAGGAGTTCTTAGCTGCCAACCAAATTAGAGATGAGGAAGACAAAGAAGAATCGTAGGGTAACTCAGGATTCATGAAGGAAATTGATGAGGAGATCCCAGCATCATCCAAAGCAAACAAGGTACCTCCACCTGTGAGTAGCATAAGGACTAGGCAAATGAGAAAGGAGGATGCTAAGAAGGCAGAGCAAGATAAAGTTTTCACCACTTATTCAAGGAGAACAAGGAGGACACCAAAAGCTCAGTTGCAAGAAGACCAACCTGAATCCAATGCACCTATACAAATGGATATTCAGAGCAGTGACCATTCGCCACCAGGGCCAGGAGCTGATATAGATGTTGAAAGCAATTCACCCCCAGGACCAGGAGCTGATATAGAGGTCGAAAGTAATAACAAACAAGAAAAAGGGTCACCACCTCCCAATAAGAAGCAGAAGAAACTGGAGAAACAAATTGAAAAATTAAAGGAAGAGCTCATGGAGGATAATATGCTGGAGAAAGTTATCAAGAAAGAAAATGAAATGCTCCGAGCGCAGAGTAAAGAGATTCAAAAGAAAAATGAAAAGTTAAAGGAGCGAGTCAATGAGCTAGAGGCTGAGCAAACAGATATTTGTAAGTGGGCCACCAAGTGGTACAATCAGAAGAACACCCTCAAGGAAAAATACAAAAGATTAAAGTAGGAGCTCCATGACCAGAAAGATGCCCAGGTGAAGAAGAATGTGGAAACATTGCTAAAGGCAGCAGAGGTACAGGCAGGGACAGATTTCAAAGGAAGCACTTCAGGGTTAGCATGAGGACATGCTAATTCATTAAGTCGGGGAGAGATGTTGGTACCATTCCATGACCCCTTTTTCCCTCCCAAAACATGACATTTGCCTACCTCTTTTCATCATTTATCTCTCAGATCCCTTGGAAATTGATTAGTTAATAGTCTTATAGTTATTAAATTGCATTAAAATTGATTTAAGGGTTTTATGTTAATGAATTAGGAATTTTTGGCAAAATGGCTACAGGAAGTTCCAACATCCTGTAATTGGTTTATTGTTTGACATGTGGCATGACAGCTAGGCTAGAGCGAAGGGTAGGCATGAAAAGCGGAATGTCCAAGCATGGACGAACACCTATCCCGCAGCAAAATCAACCCTCCTACATGCGCGGTCAACAAAGGTCAACTATGGCATGTTGGCGACAAAGGCAGCAACAGCACGCATTCCAAATCGATTTAAGTTTTGTTTATTTTTTTTAAATTAGTTAGGATAGAAACATTTTCAAAAATCGTGGCGTGGTAAAAGCGGCAACAGCCTGCTCGTGAATGTACATCCGTTTTCAAGGGATGTAAAACCATATGTAAATATAGTTCTGAATCGGTTGTATTATCATTGTCATTGTCGTTGTTTCAAAAACAGAGTTTTGATTTTAATATCAAAGACTTGCATTACAGTCAAGATTTCGCTGTGTTGATTTGGTAATCGTTGGATCACAGTTCAGTATACCTGGAACGCGGACGGGCCCTGCGTAACGTGGTATACTGTGTTTTATTTCATTTACAGTTAGGGTATTAATACGCGCAGTGATTCAAATCGATTTATGTTTATAATATGTATGTTTATGAATGCGCTTGAATAGATTATCACCTGGATCGTGAATCATATCCTGTAAGGGATTCGATCCCTTGTTATCTTGTAGAGCATTGTCATGAACTCTATGCTTATGATTTCATATATTTTTATCTTGCATGACTGTTAATGAATGTTGAGTATTCGTTGAACAGAGGTTTTATGTATGATGTCTCTGTAAGGGGACTAAAATCTTTATTTGTAGTGATACACAGCGTTTTGGTTTGTTAAATGAATTGAATCTTGGTTGATAGTGATACATGGTGTGATTTAGTTTGATAATGAATCGAATGATAGCATTGTAATTAGGAAGATTAGACTTAGATAACGATCCTTTATGTCTATATACTTTAGGCGCACGCCTCTAAGTCTATGCACCATGGTCGATAATAAATATAGCCTAGTCTAGCACCCTAGATAGGACACTACAGGCATTTATAAATTTTTCCCTCATGATCTTTACCTATTGGCCCATTTTCAGGTCATTTACAATCATTTTTGTCTTTACATCTGCAAAAAGTCATTTTTGGGGTTTTAGGTCTCATTAGGTCTAGGGTTTGTCCTCAAGGTCTTGTAAAAGCTCAATAATGGTCACCAAGCGCATGAGGAGGTCAAATAAAGTCTCAGAATCAAAAATTTCAATAATCACATGCTCAGTGATTGATTTTTCCTCAAAACCCTGTTTTGAGGAAAAACAGAGTTTTTTATTTTAAGTACAAAATTTCATGTAATTTCATTTCTCCTATATGTAATAATTCTGAGTTGCAACCCTAGTCACCTTGCCAAGTTCCTGCATTCTAGCTCCTGCAAAAAGTCAAAAAAGTCAAAGCATTAGTCCATCAAAGGCAAAAAGCAGTGAAAATGCCAAAACAGAGTTTTAAAAGACAAAGTGTAATCCTAACATTAGAAAAGTGGGTTTTTATAAGTGAAAATTAAAATCCTTTGAATAAATTCTTTTTCATGTTAAAGAGCTCATTTGTGTGCCAAAGAAGAAAAACAAGTGTTAAATCGTGTTTTTGAGCCGAAGGAGTGAATTTGCTGCAAACTGTGAGAATTCCTTAGGCACGGCGCATGCAGTGCAGGAAATACACTAAAATTTAAAAAGGCACAGCGCACCTGAGTGGCATGGCGCACCTATTTGTGGGCGTAGTGCACCTTCCTTCAAATCCCGAAATTCATCCAAATCGCCTCATCCAAGCTCCAAACTTGCAAATTCCTCATTCCACAAGTAAGTTAACAATCCCAAGTGCCATTGTGAGGGTTTTTCATCAGCTTTAGGGTGTTTCAATAGGTAAAAAACAAAACCCTAGTTCCTTGCACAGACAATTGAAAAATCTGCCTAGGGCTTGCAAAACTACAGTTTTTGCTGTCTAATTCCCATCCCTCATTTTCATTTTTCTCTCACTACACTTCACTCATATCACTTTCCCTCTCCCCTCCCATTCACACTCACCTATCCCATTATTCCTAAAACTAAAAACCCTAGCACCTAATCCCACTACTCCCAAACCCTAATTCATATCTCTAAACCCTAATCCTCATTCCCCAAACCATTGTTCACTCCCAAAAACCCTGCAGTCAACAGCAAACTCCCCCAGCCACAGTCCTCACTCATCAATCCCTTTCATTGAACAGCAAACACCTATTGTTTATATAAAATCTCTTCATACTCATCACTTCAACCCAAACAGTGGCAAACATGGAGACAGATTCCCCTTATGAAAGAGATGAGGAAACAGTAAGTGATTCCTCCCAAGAACTTCATGCACCCAAAAGATCTCACAAGGGAGGCAAACATATCCGCGAGGAGCCCACTACACTTACTGAGCTACTGGCTTGTCCTCTTGTTGTAGCATGCTTCAAACATCAATCCTGCTATCAATTTTGTGAGATGGTAAAAAGAGTCAAATACCATCATGAACTGGCTATATTGTTTGTCCTCCATCTTCACAATGGCCAAGTCAATTTGGTAGGTGTTACATTCACTTTGACACCTGAATCAATAGCCGATACAATAGGTATTCCGAATGTGGGAGAACAATGGAACAAGGGACAGTTGGTTGACAAAGAGCATTATGAGCCTTATATCAAGGCTGGCTTTCAAAGGTAGATAACTAGAGTTTTCCCTTTCAGGTATCTTCAGGACACATATGCTCCATTGATGAAGCTCATAATTAAATATTTCAACTATGAAGGCAGATTTTCTCGCATGTATGCCTACCACATTGTATTATTGATGCATGTCACTAGGGTGAGGATGATGAACCTCCCCTATTTCATGTGCTGGAATATTGAGAAAATGACCACATTTGTGAAAAGAAAGCATCCTCATCAGTAGTACAACGGCATTTATCACTTTGCATTAATCAAAACTGTAGTGTTACATCAGCTGAGCCTGCTGAATGTTTCATGGGATGATTTCATTTCTCATGAGGTTTTCACAAGTCCTCAAGTGATCCCATTAGTTTTTCATCAGGCAGGAGCGTCTTCACATCAGCAAGAAGTGCATGAGACTCAAACTACCAGTGCACCAGTATTCATCACTCACCAAAAGGGGACAAGGAGGCTATTCACAGCAGCAAAACGAGTACTATCTCCACCTGATGTGGAAGGGGTCTTGTTTCCTTCAACAGAAAAGTAGGTACAGGAAAGAGGTAAACAACCAGTGCATGATGAGGGGCCTTCTGAAGGGCAAGAGATAGATTTCATTCTCATTCAGGATGATGATGTTGATTTGGGCCCCCAAAGCTCAAGACTGAAAGAGATCATGCAGGAACAAGAAGTGGATATTCATGCCTTAGCTCTTAACCTGGAAAGAGTTAAGTGGGTTATAAAATATCTTGAGCAAAGGAACAAGCAGCTGGAGGATCAGTAAACGATCATGGAGCTGCAAACTATAAGAGAAAACTAGCAAGCAGCCAAGAAGGGGAAAATCAAATTGACACCAATAGAGCAAGAGATTGAAGTTGATCGTGAATCCTGGCTAGAGAGGACTAATATGCACTTGGAGAAGCTATTGGAGAAGGCTAACAAAGAGAAAAATATATTGAGGCACATGGCCTACCACTATTTGGCGAGAAACAGATTTGCAAAGCGAGAATAAGGACCTTGGAGGCCAAATTAAGGAGAACTTTAAGGAGGAAGAAAGACCAAGATAGACTCAAAATCTTGGCTGAGGCTTCCTTAGCCCAACATAGTACTTTATGCAGGTCACTCAGCTAAAATTTCAAGAAATTTGGCACACTTGTTGTCAATTTTGAATTTTTGGAGGAAAAAACAAGATTTTTTGCCTGGTAAGTAGCACCACCCGGCGCTCTCTTTTGCTAGAGACCTCCTCTGGAGGAAAAATTTACATTTTTGGATTCCGCGTGCAAAATTATGAATTCCCACAAATGGCTGGAAATTTTTGTCAAGTTTTGAGCCTCCAAAAGGGTCAAAAACACCTCAAAAATGCCCTTTCCACCCCTTTTTGGCCACATAGGAAGCAGTGTTGGTAGAATTCATTTTTGGATGGTCAAATGAACTCCAGATTTAGAAATTTCACTTGTTCTAGAAAGCGGACAGACAGTTCTTTCCAGCAAGCCCACTTGGAGCAAATTTGGTGCATGGAAAGGCCTCCAAAAGTAGCTACAAAAAGGTGCTACGCACAGGGACAGTGGCGCGACGTACAGGATGAAAATTTGTCATTTTTGCCAAAAATAATTTGTTTTTCGCCCAGTTTTTTCTCAATTTGACTTTTCTCTCTCTCATGCTCAAACTCATGATGTAATTTGATGTAAATTGATGGAATTTGATGTAAAAATGTTGAAAATGCACTCATGGAGGTAGATACATCATGAAAAGGTAGTTTTGAAACTGAATGAATCAGTTTCCTAGCTTTTAGAGCCAAGTTGTTCCACTACCTACTTTTCAGTTCTTAGTTTAGATCTTGTTGGAACAGCTCCTAAACTCATGATTTCAACCCCTAAAGCCTAGCATGAGTTTTTTGTTGTCTATATCTAGTACTTTTTCAGTCATTTGTCAAGGTTGGATTTTTGTGAAAGCTTTGAGCAACATTGTACATTCATCTCTGCAGTTTGGCAAAGGAATAGACCAGGGTGTTATGCAGTAATTTGTCACCGTTGGTCACCGTCCCTGTTACCCTTGCTTTCGCACATTGGAGGACACATTTATGGACTTGTGACCAGTGACACAACTTAAAAACACTTGCATTGGATTCTCCTGAGTATGAACTTCAAACTCTCTGAAGACACCTTTTGCAGATTAGCCCTAAAAAGTGCCCTTTTTCCATTAGCGCGGGTCCACAGTGTCTTACCTGCGCCAATGACTCAGTTCCTCAAAAGAGGGCGCGTCCATGGATGCTCTGTCATAGAGCAAAGCTCGCGCCACCTAAATTTGGTTATGATTTTTAGCCAGCGCGCACTCATATGTTTTTTCCTCTTTGTTCATGGAGTTCTCTGAGGGAAAAATCCTCATGGAAGTGGTCGAGTGTCATATTTTTATCCATGACAACCAAGTTCAGTGGCTATTCAGGGATAATGCTAAATCTTCAGTAGATGTCCTGATACAATGCATACTCCCCAGTGTTGTCGCCAAATTGTTGAACTGGTAAATCCCCCCTGCGGACAGAGGCGATCCCACTAGCCCAACACGGGTCTAGCAACAATCACACAACGCTACAATCAGGTTCCTAATTGCATAAATCAGAGATCGATCATGATGATCTACCTGGAATCCAACGCTAGTTGTTGTAGAAGAAACGCCGCTCCCGTTCCTTATATGAATCCTATTTGGGAACCTTCTCAAAACGGTATCCCTTTTTGGGAATATACTTCTCCTCGGAAACCTTTTCCTTCCGACATGGAAAATCCATCACCTACTACTACTGACGAATCTGGCGTGCCAGGGGACGAGATTCCTAGCACAATGGAGTCTACACATGTTAGTAGGACTGCTGCTACCGGGGGACTGCCTCTTGGTTATAGAGCATTGCGTGATTTTATATCATCTCCTTTTCCGACCTCTATTTGGTCACCACCCGTCTTTTCCAATACAGAGCCATCGACTCCACCACCTCGCAGTACAACTGTTACTTCGGTGACAACCCCTCCAATTATAATTGTGGCTTCTTCGACACCTATTTTTAGCCGACCTTCGTCCTCTTTATTTGCAGGCTTTGATCCTACATCTAATGTCTCACTTGGGGGGCAGTATGATCAGTATCTCCCACCCTTTGGTACTGGGACAGGTCAGCTATCAGTTGGAGAGATTTCGGTTCCGCTATCCATAGATTGGGATTCTACCTCTTATCATGGTGGTTAAGCGTCGTATGCTCAACTTGACAAACCACATCAGCAAAATCAACAAGGACAATCCTTCCAAGGAAATCCTTTTGCTTCTAGTGGTCCCTTTTTCACTCCTCATACCCAACCTGCTGGTAACCCAGGCCACCCTTCCATTCAACAAGCTCAACTTGGTCTCCAGCAAGGTTCTCATACTGGGCAAGCTGGTCAATCGTTTGTTAATCCGAATCAACCTAACGTCTAGTATACCCAGATGGTCGCTGACCCCTCTCAACCCCCCTCTTCCTTCGGTTCCCAAGTGTTTATGGCGGGTACGGTCCCTGTTAACATCAGTACTCGAACAAAAGATTATCCATCTGCCGGCAAGGAGCCTGAGGTTCCCTCCAGTGCTCCTCCATTCATTTCAAGCCCTCTCCACATTGAGAGACCTAGTGCTGCAGTGCCTGTTCGACCCCCTCCAAAAGGAGTACTCCGGAAATCTTCTTACAACCCAAATGCCCGTGCTGCTCAGCACTATAATATAGTTGAGGATTTAGCCCAGACTCCGTCGGCTATGTCCGCTTTAGAAGTTCTCCAGAGCTGCCCTCTTAGAGGAAGTCCTTTCTATCTGCTATCGGCGGCATAGATCCGGCAGATTCGGATTTGATTACGTTCGATTTAGACCGCCATACTCAGAGACTGCCTCCCCAAATTTCCTTTCTCATACAGGTTGTTATTGATAAGAAAACTATCCATCGCACAGTCATTGATGAAGGTGCTTTGACTTGCATCATGTCTGTTGCCTGTTGGAAAGCTATTGGTTCTCCAACGTTGAGTCAGTCTCCCACAACCTTGGAAGCTTTTGATGGAAGAGCATCCCGTCCTTATGGTATTCTCCCACGTTTACCCATTTCTTTGGAAGGAAAAACAGTCGAGATGGAAGTTGAAGTCGTTGACGCTACTCTAACGTACAACCTCCTTCTCGGACGCAGCTGGATTTACGCGATGCAAGCTGTTGCTTCATCTTACTTTCGCATCATTCGCTTCCCTCACCAAGGGAAGATTATTACGGTCAACCGGCTGAATTTTTTCGCTTCCTCTTCGGAAGGAACCATTCCTTTTGTGGAGCATACCACCAAATCATTTGAGAGTCTTGGTCACGGACTTTTTAAAGATCCTGCCCTTATGGGTGTTTTTCCAGCCTCACCTCCCAATGTCGCTTCCGTCAATATGATCTCTACTTGTCTCGATCCATGGGTTGTTCCTCCCATCGACCAAGTAGATTCATGGGGCGACAGGATGCCGTTGAGTCCAGTCGAACTCAACTATGCTGAAATCATAGCTGCATTGGCTTCTGAACTTGCTCTTTCGAGAAAAAATTTTCACACGCTCGCTCCATCCCTCGGGATTGTAGATCAAACTTCTTCGGATCCTTTACATGAAATATTCTCTTCCGATGAAGCCATTATAGAGACCATGTCTCTTGAGGAACCTCCTTGGCACGATACCCATCATCGTTCCTCGTTGCTCTCTGTACCCCAGGATGAGCCAGCTCCTATTCAACGGTTTTCTCCTTGTTCCCCATTCTGATTCCTTCAGTCACCTGTTCACGTTTACCAAACTCCTTTTGAAGGTAATATGGCGAACATCATGCAAACCCAACCCATCGACATCTCTATCAAACCCGGGATTGTCGAACATGTTCATATCGGAGTCACTTGTACTCCGGAGGAGATTCAACTTTATTCGAAACTTTTTCACGAATTTTGCGATGTTTTTGCTTGGTCTTATGAAGAAATGCCCGGCATTGATCCTAGCATAGTGGTGCATGAAATCATCACGTACCCCGGTGCTAAGCCTATTCGCCAACGTTTACGTCAAGTACACCCTCGAAAGGCTGCAGCGATCAAGGCTGAAGTAGAAAAACTTCTTAAAGCTGGTTTTATTTATCCTATCTCGCTTACAGATTGGGTTTCCAATATTGTACCTGTCACTAAAAAACAGGGAACTATCCGCGTTTGTGTTGATTATCGTGATATCAATCGGGCCTGTCCAAAAGATAATTTCCCCACACCATTCATTGACCAGATTATTGACGAGTGTGCGGGAAGCGAGATGTACTCTTTTATGGACGGCTTCTCTGGTTACAACCAGATTAATATTGCTCCTACTGATCAACACAAGACTGCTTTTATCTGTCCGTGGGGTACCTTTGCTTATAAGAATCTCCCTTTCGGTCTCAAAAATGCCGGCGCTACCTTCCAACGTGCAATGTCCTACGCTTTTCATGACATCCGACACATTGTACAGCCTTACCTGGATGATCTTCCAGCTCATGCGGCTAAGCGTAAAGACCACCCTGCTCATCTTCGTGAAATATTTCTTCGCTGTCGACACTACAACATCAGGCTTAATCCTCATAAGTGTGTCTTCTGCGTAGAATCGGGTCAACTTCTCGGATTTGTTGTCTCCCAATAGGGCATCCGCCTGGATCCCCTCAAAGTCAAAGCTATAGTGAATCTCCCCCCCCCCCGCTACCTTACAACAACTGCAAAGTCTGCAAGGAAAAGCGAACTTTTTACGTCGTTTTGTCCCGAACTACGCCGAAGTAGCTAAAGGCTTTACGCGACTACTTAAAAAGGATGTCCCTTTTCATTGGGATGCTATGGATCAAGAATCTTTTGAGCGTCTCAAGGGTCTCCTTGTCTCTGCTCCATTGCTTCGCCCTCCAAATTATCATCGTGACTACATCCTATATTTAGCCGCTGCCGACACCACTATTGGCATGGTTCTTGTCCAAACTGACGACGATGACACTGAGCATGTCATTTATTATCTCAGTAGAAACCTCCTTGACACAGAAACTCGATATGCACATGTTGAGAAGTTGACGTTAGCCACTGTCTGCACTGTCCAACGTTTCCGCCACTATATTCTGCTGCGCACTACTACAGTGATTTCTGATTGCAACCCCATGACATATATCTTGTCACGCTAGTTGCTGGGGGGAAAATACTCTAAGTGGATTGTCATCCTCCAAGATTTTGACTTGGAGTTCGCTTCCGCCAAGTCTAAGAAATTGCTGGTTTTCGTTGAGTTAATTTGCTCTTTGCCATCTTCTTCTTCGCCATCTCACACGGAAGATCACATCCCGGATGAGACCTTGTTTCTCATCAGCACCCTTGACCCCTGGTATGGTGACATTCTTACGTATTTGCAAACGTCCTCCTTCCGCCCGGGCACTTCCAAAGATGCTCGACGAAGGATTCGTCATCAATCCCAACCATATCGTATCATTGGGGATACTTTATATCGCCTCAGCGCCGATTCTGTTCTCCGCCGTTGTCTTACTCACAAGGAAGCTAAGAGAGTCCTGAATGACTGCCACTCAGGTGCTTGTGGCGGTCACATGTCTGGCTATGCTACTGCTCAGAAAATTCTCCGTGTTGGCTACTTTTGGCCTTCCATCTTCAAGGATTGCATTCTGGCGGTCCGTTCCTGTCACGAGTGCCAAATTTTCCAACAAAAGATGCGGGCACCCGCTGCTCCTTTGCACCCTGTTGTTACCGTCGGCCCTTTTGCCAAATGGGGCATTGATTATGTCACCTGTAACCCTCGCTCGGCCGGGGGGCATGGGTTCATCATCGTTGCCGTCGATTATTTTACTAAATGGGCTGAGGCGATGCCTACACTCAATGAGGACGGTCACACAGCGGTGCAATTTTTGTTTAATCATGTTATTTCGCGATTTGGCGTCCCTCAAGCCATCGTCACTGATCACGGAAAGCATTTCCGGAATCATATGATGACAGAACTGATAACCCAGATGGGCTTAAAGCACGATAGTTCTACTCCGTACTATCCTCAGTCCAATGGCCAAGTTGAAGCGATCAACAAGATCTTGGTTACAATGCTTCAGCGCACCATTGGCGTGCATAAGTCTAACTGGCATTTGATGTTGTTCCCTGTTTTGTGGGCGTATCGAACTTTCGTGAAGGATGCCACTGGTTTCACTCCATTTCAACTAGTTTATGGACTAGAGGCTACCCTTCCGATCGAGTGTGAAATCCCTTCATTAAAATTAGCCGTCGAGCTGCTTCCTAACACTACCCCATTAGAAGAACGCCTCCTTTATTTGGAGCGTCTAGATGAGACTCGTCGCCTAGCTAACCTGGCCATCGAAATGTAAAAGAGGCGAGTCAAATCTCATTTTGACCAGGTTGTTCGTCCACGTTCCTTCAATGAGGGAGACTTAGTTCTCTTATATGATCAGGCAAACGAGAAGTTAGGACCAGGAAAGCTCGAATCCATGTGGCTAGGCCCTTATATTGTCAAGAAAGTTTTGGAAAAAGGAGCCTATGAGTTAATAGATTATGAAGGAAATCCTCTCGCGCAGCCTCGTAATGGGCTGTATTTGAAAAAGTACTATGCGTAATGCTAGTACACTTCTTTTTGTATATACATGTACTCTAGCAAGTGTGTTGTGTATGTGTGTTAGATTTTTTTATAGACTCGATTGTCGCTTGTCCCTTATTGTGTTTTCCGCTTCTTGTGCAGATGTCTAATACACCTTATATTGGTTTCGGTGATGGTGCCTGTCGCAGTACTCGTAACTTATCCTCTGCGGAATGGGTGATCTATGATCCTCATGGTGAGCTGATAGATCTTCAAGGTGTCTGTTTGGGTCGTACCACGAATAATGTCGCTGAATATTGTGCCGTGATCGAGCTCCTTACTGAAGCAATTAATCTTGGTATTCGAGCATTAGTGGTAAACCTGGATTCTCAACTTGTTGTCCTCCAGCTCAATAGGCGTTATTCCGTCAGAGACCATCATATT
>APFE031169258.1:0-12879 GCA_000404065.3 Pinus taeda | reverse complement strand
GCCAAAATGAACTCTATCCGCCTGTTTCTTTCCCTTGCTGCCTCTTTAAAATGGGAAGTCCATCAGATGGATGTTAAATCTGCCTTCTTGCATGGGGACTTGCATGAAGAAATCTATATGGAACAACCCATTGGCTTCATCCAAACAGACTCCAGCCTTGTATGTCGACTTAAGAAATCTCTTTATGGTCTCAAGCAAGTTCCTCGGGCTTGGTATGCCAAAATGGATAGCTTTCTTTTAGAATCTGGCTTTTCTAGGTGTCATTCTGACAATACTGTCTACACCAAGAAAGTGGGAAACTCTCTTATCATCCTTGTTCTTTATGTTGATGATCTTATTCTTACCGGTAGTGATCCAAACCTTATAAACCATGTGAAGTCCAGCCTTAAAAAGAAATTTGAAATGACAGACTTAGGACACTTACACTATTTTCTCGGTCTTCAAGTCTTGCAAACCAAGGAGGGTATTTCCCTTTCCCAGTCCAAGTATGCTTGTGATATTCTTCGTCATTTTCACATGGAAGATTGTAGGCCAGCTCCTTCTCCCTTTCAGTCTGGAGTCAAACTTTCAGTCTCTTGTACTTCTCCTGAAGTTGATGCTACCTTATACCGTCAACTTGTAGGAAAACTCTTGTATTTAACCCATACTCGTCTGACCTTTCCTTTGCTGTTGGCCTTGTTGCTTGTTTTATGAAAAACCCCCGTGAAAGTCATTGGAAAGCAGCTAAAAGAATACTTCGTTATGTTTGAGGTATAGTACGTTTGGGATTCATTACAGTGCCAAAGCAGCTCCTCTATTAGTTGGTTTCACTAATTCTGATTGGGCTGGTGACCCTGATGATCGGAAGTCTACTGCGGTTATGTCTTCACTCTTGGTTCAGGACCTATTACATGGGCTTGTAAGAAACAGGCTGCCATTTCTCTTTCGTCAGCAGAAGCAGAGTATCGTGGTGTTGTGGAAGCTAGTAAGGAAGCCTTGTGGCTTCGTCAGATCCTATCAGAATTGGGCTTTGAGCAGCAGCATCCGACTACACTTTGGTGTGATAATCAAAGTGCCATTCAGCTTTGCAAAAATCCAGTTCAGCATCAGCGCAGCAAACACATTGAACTTCACATGCACTTCATCAGAAAGCTCATTCATGACCATGTTCTTGAAGTGCAATATTGTTCACCAGATGATCAGGTTGCAGACATTTTCACAAAGGCTCTCACAGAGGCGAAGTTCACTAAACTTCGATATATGCTTGGAGTTCAGGAAGTTGTCACTAAGGGGGGATAGGCTCTAGTGCCTCCTTCCTTCTCCTATTGTGTCATATTTTGTAAATCCTTCAATCCTATCCCAAGTTGTTCTTAAGGGGGGATGTTAGGATATTCTGACACATAGGAATAAGTTAAGTTCAATTGGTCTAGTATAATTTTAGGTATAGAGTTAGTAAGTTGTTCTTTACCATTGTAACATTTTGTAAAACTTACAATCCAACGGTCACGATAATGTAGTGATTCGACGGTTCATTCTCGTCCCGGATTACCGACACTTGATCCGTGGCTTGACACCCGATTGGTCCATGAATTCTATTTAAAGCGCATGGAGGGTCATTTGTAGGTTCACCGTGCATGAGAGAAGCTTATGTAATTTTCATTCTTTTATTAATAAATTGCCTGTAGTAGCCACGTTGGCGCAGGCCGTGGACTGTTTCCCTCTCTGAGGGTTTTAACCACATCAAAATATTGGTGTATTGATCTGTGATCTGTTTGTGAGCGGTGTCCTTTTGGTGTTCTGTCTAAGGAACTTACCCTATAAATTCCTACACTACAAATCTTTCAAGTGCCTCAAATGATAAGAAGATGATTTCATATTGGAAGAAATCAAAAGAAGTGAAACTCCTAGAAAATATATGGTATGTGAAAGAAAGAGAAAGTGGAGATGTGTAGATATATCTATATGTTGATATACCTAATGATAGTAGAATTTGTGAGGTGCTGCGAAAGGTCATAGACATGTGTTCGGTACCAGACAGTGAAGCTATTTATATACTTACAAAACTACCTAAGTAACATGAAAGAATTAAATATCAATTATTGTATTTATTGTATGACACAAGAGAGGTATCTACAAAGTTTTGTAAACAAATCGTAAATGATATTACACAAAATATCATAAGTATTGTTATTTATATTTTTTTTGCATTATTGTAACCGTCTCATTATTTTTTTATAACTTTCTTTTTATTCACATATGATATTTTGTTTGACAGAATTTTGTTGAAAGTGTTTCAATTATGCTGGGAGGCATTCATTTCATAGAGCATGATATTATGAATGTTGTGAGCACTTTCTACTCAATGTCAGAAGAAGATATCGTAAACAAGCAAAAGGTAGTAATTCATGATGCTACAAAACTATATCCAAGGAATCAGAAGAAAAAAAATGTCTCTAATGGATAAATCTAACAAAGGTAGACATTTTACTTTTGAAGATGAGGAAGTTGAAACTGACATTAAAGAATACATTGTCCTTACTGAGGATGACATTGGAACTAATGTTAGAAAGGAAAAGAGACGTAAAAGACCAAAAGTACCAATGCCCAAGAATAAATCTGTTCTAGTTAATGATGAGAATGTTATGAGGAAGAAAATTAAAGTTGAGCATTCTCAAGTAGTTATTACCAAAATTTAATATCATAGTGAAACTTCAAAAGAAAGAAGAGAAATCATTACACCAAGAGCTGATTTAGAGGATAGAATTATTAAAAAAAAAATGTCATTCGACAAAACTTGACAAAGAGAAACTTAATTGAGGGTGGTCGTACAGTTCATATTAATGTGAGACAAATCTATAAGACAACTGAAGTACAATGTAAATATCAAATTAGAAAGCCACACCACCTGCATGTTCACAACTTGAAGACATTGATAAGGTAAAATCCATATGCTCATGTGGTTAGTTATGTGCTTCTTGTTGATCCAATTCAAGTTCCCAACAAAGAAGCATTTGATAAGTCAAAATGTTTTGAATACAATTATTATGTGCTTGGGGGGAACCATTATGTAGAAGCTCAAAGACAATTGATGGAGGAATATCCCAATAACCCACATTTTGAAACAATGAAATGTATCATTTATGCTGGTTTATCAGATACATAAGCAAAGTTAGTGGCATGGGATCATAATTCAGATAATGAATATAGGATGTCTATGAATTTCATCCAAAGGGTTAGATTTTTTCATAGTGAATTTGAAGAAAAATGTGGTGGGAAAAAGATAAATGTTACTGTAGATGTTCGAAAGGAATGTTGTATGGAAATAGGCTATCAAATTGAGGAGAAAATCAATTCAAAATGTTATAGAGTAAATACTAATTTATTCATAGGTATTGATAACATATTCCAGTTGCCATTTAGAATTGGAGAGATATGAGAATTGATTAATAATATTTTTAGCATGTGGGAGGACATTGGCATTAAAGATGAGAAGGCCAAAATGTTTAAACCATTGATATGTAGGAATGGTAAATCAGGTCCTGAAATGAAGCAACTTCTAGAAGATATTACTATCACACCTTCGAGAGCAATGCAAGGAGTGAAGGATGAAAAACGTGCCAAAGAAATATGATCTCATGTGAGGTCAAGTGAATTATCATTGGAGGAAATGTTTGAGGAATTTCAAAAGTAAGTTTGTTGAAATATTTTTACCTATTTCTAGATTATAATTTTCTTTTAAATATAACATATTGTTCTTAGTAGTATTTATTATAAATATCATTATACTAACTTTTTTTTACTTTATCTATGCAATCACAAATTTTACATGAAAATACAAGAACAAATGGTTAAATTGTTGAATGAAGTTGAATGAAGATAGTTAGGATGGTGTTGTAAGCAACTATCCATATTCAAGTTCTACATCAACACTAAAAAAAATTTATCTCGCATTTAAAAAGGTATGTTGATTTATACATTCATTTTTGTTCATTTGTATAATATTTTTATTTTATAACTTATACATATATTTGTTTATTTTATTAAAGATGAGGAAGGATGCAAATGGAGCACCAAATAGTTTCAGAGGCTTTATTGAAAAAATTAAGCTCAAAAGACTAAAGAAGCAACGTCTTAGGAATGTTAAACTTGATCCAACTCTTCCTCATTTCAATTGGAATGGGCTTGACATTATTCAATATCAAGTAATACAAGGCAACTATGAAGACATTGCTAAACTCATACCTAAAAGGGATTATGCCCTAGTTATTGTAGATATTCCCCATGCTTTCAATATCTCAAACATTGACTATGATAGTGACCCTTATACTTATCAAGATCTTAGTAAAGTGGTTGCGGGATTTCTAGAAGTCACATCATCACCATTATGGAGATTTTTGAAAGGGGAAAACAAACTCAATGACGCAGCTTACATGGTAAGACGTTGAAAATGTATATTTGATTAATGTTAAAAAATTCATTTATGTACAAGTTAATTGAACTTTTACTATTTCATGTTACAGGCAAAAGTCAAATCTTCTTCATCGTGAAGATCAACCATTTATAAATGATTGTGAGTTCATCCATATTGATAGTTGGGAAAAACATGATAGCTATATGTCTATGATTTTTAATTGGGTAGATGGAAAGAGTCATAGCCAAGTACTAGCTTATGATGTTGTTGTGAGAAAACTAACATATGAAGACAAAGAAGCAAAATGAGAGATAGTTAACATTTATCAAAAACCATAGTTACTAATTAACTATCTTATAGACATATGTTCAAATGAAGGAGATTGGGTTCTGGATTTATTTTCTAGCTCAGGTAAGTTTTATTATATGGAATTGAATTTCAATATCTTCTTTCTTAATTTATAAATCATTATGCTAATTTACTTCATTGTTTCTTTTGTGCTTGATAACTAGGTACAACACTAGCATGTTGCCTTCAAAAAGGAACAAATTGCATTGCCATTGAAAAAGATCCAATACAGTGCAATTTTATTCAGGAAAGAATTAACACTCTTCAATTTCTTCCAAATACAATGCAAGAAATTGGGTTGAATAAAGCGGATTTTAGTGAATCACGTGTGGAAAAAAAGCAAAGGAACCTCAACCACCATTACATGGAATGATTGGAAAGGCATACATTGGGAGATTCGTAGACATCAGAGATCCATTAGAAAAGGAAAATGAAAAAAATGAAGCATAAAATATTGTGGAAGAAGACAATGATGAAACTCTAGAGAATGAAAAGTTTGGATTACGTGATATTGTTGATTAAATTTAAGTTATGTTTGGAAATCAAGCTCATTTTTTGTATCTATTAATTAGTTATACTTGTAATTTTTTGACTTGGACATTTTATGAGAAGAATAAGCATTCACTTAATGTTGTTATGTGTTCAAAATTTGTATTATGTGATTTTCGCATTAATTTTTATGTTAATCATTATTTTCTGAAAAAGAATAGTGATTATTATTATTTTTTGACATGAAATTCATAAAAAAAATACTATTATTTAACCATTTTTTGTTAAAATTTTCTTGTAAAAATTGTGATTTTGACATGTCATTTCTAGCAAAAAATTATGAAAATGAGTAATTTTTTAGTTATATTTATGTTGAAAATAATTATTTTTATGTCAATTGTTAAAAATTATTGTTTTTTGGAGACAATTATTTGACGTGCATTGAAAAATTAATTAACGATGTATACATATGTAGAATATTGAGACTTTAAAATATCAACTTTCTTCTTTAAATATGAAAAAAATAAAAAACTCACTACAAAAAAGAATGAAGAAGACGACAACTTCAAAAATTGTTAAATTTAGAAAATAATTATTTACATTTCATACATTAGAAAATTTTAAGTCAAAAAATAGGTCTTTCAAAAAAGGGCCTGATGTAGAATCACCACTTTTTTAAATCAACATGAAAATCACTAACATTCTAAAAAGTAATGTACATAAAAAAAATTAAAGTGCCAAAAACTATGCTTAAAAAAATATGTGTATTCTGCATCACCCCTTTTCAAAATTGGGTCACTTTTTTGCTACCTCTATGAAATGGGCAATCATATCAGTCCCTGTTTCAAAGTTTACATTGTTGATTGTTAAAGCTAATGGTTGAGTCTAATTTTCATGCACTAGATATCAATTATATTGCTACACTCGATGAATAGGAAGATTTGACGACTCCACAAGTATTAGAGGCCTTTGCTACCTCACCATGGTATGTAAATATT
Source organism: Pinus taeda (assembly GCA_000404065.3). Classification (NCBI taxonomy): domain Eukaryota; kingdom Viridiplantae; phylum Streptophyta; class Pinopsida; order Pinales; family Pinaceae; genus Pinus; species Pinus taeda. The sequence continues at coordinate 6,654 of APFE031169258.1, read as the reverse complement.
ATCTTTGTATTAGAAAAATTAGAAGCTCCTCCTGGTTTAACCAAGACAAAAGCTAGGTTTCTAAAATTGAAAGCTATGAAATTTTATATTTTAGATCAGAATGTATATTGGAAGATGTTGGATGTATTTTTCTAAACTATTTATTGAAAGATGAAGTAGATAGCGTCATGGAAGAGTTTCATCAAGGAGACTATGGAGGCAATTTGTATTAGAAAACTAAAACCAACAAAATCCTAAGGGCTAGATTTTACTAGCCTATCTTGTTTTCAAAAGTGCATAAGAAAGTCACCACTGCCACCAGTGTCAAATCACTGAAAGCAAGAGAAATATTTTGCCTTTACTGTTGAAACCCATTTTAGTTGAAACTCCTTTTTAGCAGTGGGGTCCGGATTTCATTGGTGAAAACCATCCCAACTCCTCAGGTCAACATAGATGGATCTTAACAACCACTGATTACTTTACCAAGTGGATTGAGGCTATCCCAACTAGACAAACCACATACACTGTCATTATCCAATTTTTAGAAGGTAACATTATGTCTAGGTTTGGATGTCTCCATAAGATTATGATTGACAATGTTGTTGCCTTTAAGTCAAATAAAATGGTTGATTTTTGTAACAAATACCATATAAGATTAGCCTAGCACTCAACTTCCTATTACCCACAAGGAAATGGGCTAGCTAAGTCCTCCAACAAGAGTTTAATCAACATAATAAAAAATATATTGTTGGAGAATAAAAAAATACTGGCATAAAAAATTGATTAATGCCCTCTGGGCTGACTGAATTAGCACTAAAAAGTCTATTGGAATGTCTCCATTCCAACTAGTATATGGAGTTGATGATGTGTTTCTTATTTCTCTGGAGTTCCTGTGTTAAAATTGTTACAAAAATCACAAGTGGAAACTAATGATTTACAAAGAAGGATCAACCAGACCATACAATTTCAACAATCCAGTGAGGAAGTCTATAACAAAGCTCAACTTTTTCAAGACAACATTAAAAAGATCTATGATAGAAGAATGAAAACAAATGATTTCCAGTTAGGAAACCTGGTGTTAAAATGGGACTCAATGAATGAAGACAAAGGCAATCATGGTAAGTTCAATCGTTTGTGGAAAAGGCCATATAAAATTGAATCTTTCAGAGGCAATATTGCATTTTTCTTAAGGGACTTGACTAAAGGAGAATTGCCTGGTGGACTTGTCAATGGAAGACTTCCCAAACACTATTTCCCTCAATTTTAAACTAGTTTCATTTAGAATCATTGCTCATATCATTTTACTATTTTATGATTAACAACAGGTGGATCACATTCAATTGCAAAATAAGGAAAATATTCCCAAGGGATCAAGGCTACTGATCTACAACGTTCTTGACACCTCACAAGGAGGTTCCCATACCCAGTGGAGCCACTGTTAGGGTCCTTTATTTTATCGGATGAGCTGACTAGTTGCTACTGATTTTTGTATATGAAATGTTGTAAATAATATTTCATTCTCCAAGTTATTTCAAAAATATAATAATGAAGAAAAAAATTTAAAAAGGGGATACAAGAAATTATATATGTGAAAAGAATAAAAAAATATGTGAAAAAAAAAAAAAAGAATGAAAAATACCCCAAAAAGAAAGTGAGCAAATCTAAATGCCACTCAAAAAAAGAAACATGCATCAGTAATACCTTTGAAATTTTGAGTAATGTGCTACTAGTCAAAATGCCACATTGAAGTAAGATAAGTATATTAGTTATTTTAATCACATTGTTTAAGCATGATTAGAATGGATTAAATAAAATTAGTTTAGATTATTAAATAATCAACCACACAATGTAAACGTTGTTGAATTACATTAGTTAAAATAAAATTAATTAACCACAACATTTAAACGTGGTTGATTAAGATTTAATGTTAGAATAGATTTCTTAATTTAATTGCAATTTTAAGTTGTAAATAATGTTTTGATGCAACATATTTTATTGCTACACAATAAAGTGGGTGCATGTTCAAACGGTCATGATCCACCCTGCCCCTCCTATATTTAATCACCGGGGGGGTCCGAAAAGGTGGAATGTTTTTTCATCATGGCGACTTCTAGGCATTTCGCACCCCCCACCTAATACCACTAACTACCCCTCCCTTCCTCAAAAATATACCATCTCAATCCCACTCATGCTAATTGTTGACTCCCCTCTGCTCCCGTGCAACTTGCATTTTGTAAGGTGGACCTCCTATCCCCACCTCGCTCCTACATCATTCCCTATTCCCCCACTACCTCTTCGCCACCTCACACCAGTGGACCCCACTTCCCTTCTACCCAAATGACCTCCCATCACTACTTATTCTGTAGTATAATGCTTCCATATGGCACTCCTGCCACCACCTCATCCGACCATTGAGTATATAAATTCTTATCCACTCCTATGACAATGGACCCTCTCTGTTTAAATAGATAATTAATACCGATAAATTCTCTTTCTCCTATATAACCCACCAAAGCCTATTCCATCGCCTCCTTTCACCGTTTCATGATAATAGGAAATTAGAAGTTCCAGTGCACAGTCGACCAAACAGAATCTGTCGCAGTCCTCAGCCACTGATCCATGCCATCACTACGACCGATCAACATAACCAGTCACAGCAACTAAGTGCCTAGCCATCAATTTTCATCCAGATACCAGTCTTCACCTAATTTTCTTGGGTAATTCTAAATTCCATGTGTGTTTCTCTTCCATCATGGCACCTAAAGGAAAATCCAAGGTCTATGATGACAATCCTATGTTGCTTACTATCATAGACTTAGATCACCAACCACTGGTAGACCAAGACTACAAAATTGTTGAAACTAGTTGTGAATTCGACCTATACGAGCTTCACAACTAGTTAAAATGGAATTTCTTAGACCAGGACGATGAACTAAGCCTCTAGGATTCTCTCCCACCCCATTTCATCTTTCCTCATACACACAACTTCCCTCAATTCTTCTCCTAGTGTCAATTTAGGTATATCCCTAGTCAAAGGGCAATTGTAGCCCATAATAGTGACATCCTCTTCACCATCACTGCATAATCCATCTCCCAAATTCTCCAATTGCTAAATTCTAACTCTCCGAAACCACTTTGAGCAAATTCCCTTATAGAATTATACAAAAAACTAGCCTTCCCACTGAGAGCCAATAGTTTTGAGATTTTTCTCCCTGAGGATGCCCAATTACCCAAGAAGAATCCCCCATGCTCATCCTCTATGTTCCCTGAGATGACTAAAAAAGTGATTTAAATCATTTCATGCATAATTGGCTATCAATATGATCATTGTATTAATGAGGCCATTGTTGGTTTCTTATCATTTGTTGCAACTGGTGAGAAAAACCCATTTTTAATTATAGTGAGTTCATTGCAGAATCAATTCGTGGATAGTTCCTCAAGTTATCTACTGAAGGGAATTTTAAATATGCTTTAGTGTTGGTTTATTTGTTTCTTTACCACCAGGAAAATAGTTTTACATTCCCTTTGTAGAAATTATATGAGCAGGGTAATTTAAAGTCAGTAATCCATTGGACATCCTTGGAGAGGAAAAATTCCACTAAATATACCTTATCTGATTATGTTGATCAATTTTTACACACAGTGTCATGTTTATTAAACCACAATATAGAGCCTAGGATAGGACCAATGATACAAAGAATTCTGCATCTCAGTGAGAAGACCGTTATGCTTTTAACCTGCAAAAGATACCCAAATATAGAATATGCGAAGAAAAATACCCAGAACATAGAATAGTGAGAGTCAACAGCAAATACTTTATTATGTCAGAAGTAATGTTCACTGGCCTCTTCGAGGGGGCAACCTCCAATAGAGCAGAGCTTGATTCAAAAATAAGACACACGATGCTCCTCGCAGGGAGTATCTATCCTTTATATATGACTCATACATGTAATACCATGGATCAATACCATGGGTTTTATCAATACCATCTACCTAATACTAGGCCCATTTGCAACTAACTGTGGTCCCGTAATAAATAGCGGTTTAACCACTTACAATTATTAATATGGGCTTTATTGACTCTTTATTATGACGTGATCCCACTACATAAATAAGGGGGTTAGGGTGGGACCCTAACATGCCCTCCCCCTTAAGAATAGCCTTGTCCTCAAGGCTAAAGCTGTGGAAACTGCTGAAGAATAGTGGCTAGTTCCCAAGTTGCATCTTTCGGAGAGGTGTCTTTCCACTTGACGAGGACTTCCTTAATCACTCGGCCACGCAGGGGTCATTCTCTTATGTCCATGACCTGTTCAGGTTGGAGCTAGATTGATCCTTCCTCGTCCAATTCAGGTAGACTGGTTTGAATTCTGCAATTTTTCCCAATCATTTTCTTGACGCATGAGACATGGAAAACTGGATGGATTTTTGCCGTAGGCGGCAAAGCCAACTTGTATGCTACTTCTCTAATGTGTTGAAGTACTTGATATGGTCTGTAGAACTTTGGAGATAGTTTCCGACAACCCTTGTCTTTGAGTGATGTTTTCTTATAGGGTTGCAGCCTCAAAAATACTTGATCCCCTTCCTGAAATTGGTGCTCTGAGTGATGTTGATCTACCTGTTGCTTCATGCGGTTTTGAGCTTGATGAAGATTCTCTTTAAGATGGGCGAGCATGGTTGAACGGCTTTCTAGGAGTTGATCCACTGCTTGTACCTTAGAGCATCCTTTGATATAAGAAGTAGGGGAAGGAGGGAGTTGACCATATACTGCTTCATAGGGAGTCATTTTGGTGGTGGCATGATAGTTGGTGTTATACCACAATTCAGCCAGAGGTAACCACTGAACCCACAGATGTTTCTTTTCTGAAGTAAAACACCTAAGGTAGGTTTCCAGACATTTGTTGACGGCTTTAGTTTGACCATCTGTTTGTGGATGATAGGAAGTGCTGAGTTTTAGATGTGTTCCTTGTAGCCTGAAGAGTTCCTGCCAAAAATTACTGGTGAAGATCGGATCACGATCGGACATAATCGAAGTGGGCATGCCATGCAATTTGAAAATCTGATCCATGAAAGTTTGAGCGACCAAAGTCGGTGTAAACGGCTGGGGTAGGGCGCAGAAATGAGCATACTTCGAAAGTCTGTCCACAACCACCATGATGACTGACTTGTTTCCGAACTTTGGAAGACCTGTAATGAAATCCATATAAACCTCTGTCCATATTGATGTTGGGAAGGGCAATGGTTTTAATGTGCCTGGTGCTTTGATGGTCTCCCCTTTGTGGTGTTGACATACATCGCATTCTGCTACAAAAGTAAGGATGTCCTTTTTCATACCTTTCCAAAAAAATGATCTTCTGGTGCGAGCATACGTCTTCTGAAAGCCTGAATGTCCTGCAAGGGGGGATGAGTGCAATTCTGCCAAAATGCGACTTTTGAGGTTGGATGTTGGTAATATTACGACTTTTTCCCTGTAGCGAAGAACCTCATTCTGCCACAAGTAGCCCTTGGTGGGATTTGGATCCACCTGCAATTGAGAAATGAGTTGGGAGAGCTCAGGATGTGAAAACCATTCCCTGCAAGCCTCTTCAATCCATTCTGGAATGGGAAGGGAAATTGCTAGCAGGGTGTTGTCTTCCTCAAATTGGCGAGATAATGCATCTGCTATCCTATTTTCTTTCCCTTTTTTGTAAACGATCTCATAATCATATCCCAGCATTTTGGCGAGCCATTTATTTTATTGTGGGGAGGATAGGCGTTGCTCCAAAAAATATTTAAGACTGTGATGGTCTGTGCAGATTTGGAAACGTCGCCCCAGTAAGTAAGGTTTCTAGGTCTCTGCTGCATGTAAGATGGCCATCATTTCCTTCTCATAGGTAGATTGACCCAAATTCTTCCCACTTAGTTGTTGGCTTGTGAAGGCCAAAGGTCGACCTTCCTGCATTAAAACTGCCCAATACCTGTACCTGAAGCATCACATTCAATGACAAAAGATTTGGTGAAATTCAGTAGTGCTAAGACTGGAGTGGAATACATGGCCTTTTTGAGAGCTGTAAATGCCTATTGTGCATCCTCATTCCAGAAGAATGAATTTTTTTTCAGGAGTTGCATGAGGGGCTTCGTTATGCGCCCATAATTGCGGACAAATTTGCGATAATAGCCTGTGCAACCAAAAATCCTCTCAGGCTCTTCAAAGTCTTAGGTTGAGGCCAATCCTACATGGCCTGGATCTTTTTGGGGTCCACCTTGACACCTGCACACCCCACAATGTGGCCCAAATACTCAACTTCTTCCATGCCAAACGAACACTTGGACATCTTAACAAATAATTGATGCTTGCGGAGCAGTTGCAAAAGTAGATCTACATGTTGAAGATGTGCTGCCCAAGTGTAACTATAGATGAGGATGTCATCGAAGAAGACAAGAACTAATTTCCTGAGATATGGTTTGAGAAGATGGTTCATAAGGCTCTGAAAAGTAGATGGGGCATTACAAAGACCGAATGGCATGACCAAGAACTCATAATGGCCTTCTTGAGTTCGGAAAGCGGTTTTTGGAATGTCGACTTCCTTCATGCGAATTTGGTGGTAGCCTGAGCGAAGATCCAGCTTAGTGAAGAATTGAGCCCCATTGAGTTCATCGAGCAAATCATCAACCACCGGGATGGGAAATTTATCTTTG
>APFE031169251.1:149536-180247 GCA_000404065.3 Pinus taeda | reverse complement strand
GAAAAATCGATCCCAATATAGAAAATCAGATTAAATCCGAACTCAACAAGTTATTGAAAGCCAAAATAAATTTCCCCGTTCGACATTACAAATGGGTCTCCAACATGGTCCCTGTTAGAAAGAAGAACGGAGACATTAGAATCTGTATTGACTTTTGAAACCTTAATAAAGCCTGCCAAAAGGATAATTTTCCTTTGCCTCCTATGGAAGAAATCTTGGAGGTAGTCGCTGGGTCAGAATTAATCTCCTTTTTGGATGGATTTTCAGGATACAATCAAGTGTTGGTACATCCTAATGATCAATTAAAAACCACATTCAGAACCAAATGGGGTACCTATGCATATAAAAAAAATGCCTTTTGATCTCATTAATGCTGGTGCCACATTTCAGAGAGCCATGGACATTGCATTCAGATGTTTAGTTAGTAAGTCTGTGGTAATCTATTTGGATGATATAAATGTCTATTCCAAGACATGAAGCAACCATCTCAGAGATTTAAAACAAATCTTCCAACGTTGTCTCAAGTATGGAATTTCACTCAACCCTAAAAAGTCCTTTTTCACATTAAGTGAAGGAAAACTTCTAGGATTCATAGTTTCAAAAACTGGAATTCACATTGACCCTGACAGAATCAAAGAGATTTCTGAAATTTCCTTACCTCACAACAAAAAAGCTATGCAATATTTCCTTGGTCAGATCAACTTTGTAAAGAGATTTGTTCCAGACTTTTCAAGAATTGTATCTCCTTTACAAACAATGATAAAAAAGAACTCAAACTTCAAGTGGGGCCAATTCGAATATGAGGCATTCAATCTAATCAAACAAGAAATTATCAATGCTCCATCTTTAGCGACTCCAAATTTTTTAGAGCCTTTTTTTTTATATACATTTTCATCTGACAGATCATACGCAGCGATACTTACTCAGACAAGTTAAGGGAAGGCAGAAGCCTCGATTGCTTTCTTTAGTTCAAATTTACAAGGAGCTGAATTAAATTATTCAGATGTGGAGAAACGGGCTTATGCTATTTTCAAAGAAATCAAATATTTCAGACCCTTTTTACACAAAACCCGCACAAAAATCATTGTACCGTTTCCAGCGGTAAAAATCTTTTAGTGCAAAAAGATGTGGGTGAGAAAAGAGCCAATTGGGTTACTGCCTTACAGGAATATGATGTAGAAATCAAATGAGCAAGCATTGTAAAAGGTCAAGGCTTTTGAAAAATGTTGGCCGGAGCATCGCTGATATCCGAAATTCCATCTGCAGACATACAAGTGTACGAGGTAAGCCTAAACGATAATGAGTCATTATATGTCGATATCATTTATTATCTGAAGAATGGGTATGCCCCCTCACACCTCGATTATCCTAAGAAAAGAGCTCTAAGGTTGAAAGCCAAAAAATATCAACTCTTGAGTAATGTTCTTTTTAGGATAAATTATGATTCTGTTCTACCTAGATTTCTTGAAGAATATGAAGCTAAAAGTGTTTTGTAGGAACTCCACGACAGGCCAGCAGGCGGACACTATGCTGGAGATGCTACTGCACATAAAATCCTACGCGTAGGCTATTACTGGCTCACATTATTCAAAGACTCGCACAATTACGTGAGGAAATGTCAAGTCTGCCAAACTACCGCTGGGAGACAGAAGAAACTGTCCTTGCCATTACAGCCAGTCAACATTGAGCAACCTTTTGATCAGTGGGGATTGGACATGGTAGGTGAGATCATTCCTAACTCTTCTAAGAAGCATAGATACATCCTTACAACAACAGATTACTTTACTAAATGGGTAGAAGTAGTTCCACTCAAGATGGCTAATGTTGAACATATCATTGAATTTATAGATCAATTCATAATCACCAGGTTTGGATTTCCTTCCGCTTTAATGTTTGAATGCATCATACTTTTCTGGAAATGCAATGACTGAATTTGCACTTAAAAAAGGTTTTAAACTTAAATATTCCACAAAATTATTATCCACAAGGGAACTGATTAGCTGAATCTACCAATAAAAACCTAATTAGGATCATCAAATGAACAGTTGACCAAAATCATAAAAATTGGCATAAATCTTTAATTTATGCTTTATGGGCAGATCGAATAACGAAGAAAGCCTCCATCAACACTTCTCCATTCAATTTGGTTTATGGAAAAGAAGTGGTTCTTCCGACTCATTTATCAATCCCCTCTCTGTCTTTAGTTCAATACATTGATGAAGTACCAAATTCCTCCTTACAACTAAGGCAAATGGAAATAATTAAGTTAGAATAAAAACGAGAACAGGCCAAAAGAACTCACGCTCATCATCAAGCATTAGTGAAATCCTCTTTTGATTCAAACATGATGACCAGAAAATGTTTTCAGATTGGAGATCTAATTTTAAAATGGGACAAGGCCCATGAGGAAAAAGGAAAACATACAAAATTTCAATGAATGTGGCTTGGTCCTTTTCATATTGTAGAAGTCATAGGTCTGTCCACTTTTATGCTGTAGGATTTAGCAGGTAAAAGAGATTCTTTACCTGTTAATGGTCACATCCTAAAAAAATATTTTCCCTAGAAGATTACTCTTTTATTTTGTAGATTTGATTTTTATTTTAATAAAACCAGTTGTGAATGGTTACATTAGGAATTTACGAAAAAGACACCAATTCTCTTTCAGATTTTGATCTTTTGCTTGTATAAATAGCAAATCTTTTGGAGAATTGATCTTTATTATTGGAAGATACAGTTAAAGACTCTAGCCTAGATATGATACTAGTTTCAACTTCATAAAATTCGATGAAAACAACCTTTAGTGAGAAATTGTTTTATATCAGTGTAATGAAAGGTATCAATAACAAAATAAAGATTCTCTGTAGAACAACTCCTTCCAAAAAACTCTTCTATTGTTGTCCAGAGCTATCTTAAGTAAACAATGACTTCCTCCCTACTAAGGAAATCACAACTTTCAGAGGAACAATCCAAGGATGCACTTCATCTTAAAGAGTGAGAGGTCTCATCATGAGTCGACTTATCATAATCACAGATATTATAACTTGCTGACTTTGCCAATACTGCATACCACAACAGGGCAATGACTCAAGATTGTTGCAATCAAAAGACAAGGGGTCTCATCACGAGCTAGCTTGTTCAGCAAAGTTATAAATCAAGAGAAGGACTATGTCATAAATTGGCTATCAAACCAAGACATTGTTCTTTAAGAGTAAAATAAAATTAAAGCAATAAGTGTGGATGTGGATTCTTCTTTGAGAGTTGTAGGTTTCTTTAAGTATGATAAAGGATCATTGCTGGGTAACAGGTAACCCTGTCGAGGCTATGAATGCCTGCTGGCAGCAGAGGCTCTACCTACTACAAATGAGCATATTTAAAACTGATTTACAGAGAAGCCTTTGTTTTATCTTTATAAAATCAAGTAATGACTGATGTAAATACAAGGACTAGCTTGAGGAAGTAAATAATCAGAGTTGAAAATAGTTGAAAAAAAATATCATTGACAGGTTAGAACATAATGTACTTTATCTTTCAATAATAAAGTTTAATTTTCTGGAAAATTTTTTGTTTTTGAAGTATAGAAAATTCAAAAGAACGACAGAGATAACTGGTTCTTCCAAGTGAATCGCCAATTGTTGTGGCCACCAACAACCCCCCTTTTTTATTTAGTGTTTTGACTAATACTAAATATATGGGGACCCTTAGCTAAAATTCAAACAAATCAATTAGTGATTGTATTTCCTATTCAATAAAACTTACCATCGTAAACTTAAGAAAATACCTTTGAAAATATCTAAAAAAACTTAAGTTTTGTGATGAGGGAAGACAAAATCACTCCTTAAAGGATATCGTATTGCAAAAAAGATAACAGGATGCCTCCATACAAGCCAAAACTCTAAGAATGCGAGATTGCAATGTGAGATTACATATTAAAAACATATATATCACATCGCATGCTTTAAAACGCACTTATGCTGAAAAACCACAGAAAACGTCGATATGCAATATCGCATATCGCAAAATCGCACCTCACAAGAAATACATCAAAAGCGAAATGCGCATACTTACGAGTTTGCGATAATGCGACCATGCGATATTGTGATATTGCGATATCGCGATAAAGTAGAAAAGCGATCTTACGAAAGAATGAAAGAGCGATCATGCGATCATGCAATATTGCGATATTGCGATTATGCGATGCATCGTCTCATCGCAAATTTTTCTGGTTCATTATTCAAGGCAAAGTGTTTCCATTAAACGAGAATGGTTATGTGCTTTAAATTCTCATTAATGAAGTAGTTTCCAGTTGTTAATGAAATCTAGTTTTGAGTTTATCAAAGAGCCAGTTCACGTAAGGTGGCATATTTTTAAATGTCTTCGGTAGTCAAAGCATTCCCATCGTTATTTATTGTCATTACTCTCACCTCACTTGTAAACTACAAGAACGAAGGACAAAAGGTTATACAAAGTAGTGTACAGGAAACTACGGTGAAAATAGGCGAGGCACTGATATCTAAAGACAGAGAAAAGGTACCCTTGCACAAAGACACAACATGCAACAGAAACGCGGGTATTTTCACCTGGGAAGGCATACATAATCTATTTGAGGAAATAAATCCTAAAGTAATGGGATTTATGGCTACTACAGGCTCATCAAGGTCGTCTGAAGCATCAGTTGCAGAGATATCTTGTTCATTCCTGCACCGGAGACTGCACAGAAATGGTTAAAGGAATATTAGACAGCGCTGACATCAAGACAGGCAGTTTAGGGCTCAAGGTCAAGAGCTCTCAGAATCATTGTTTTCACAAAATTTTAACTTTACATCCGCTACAAGAAAACATGAAAGAGGCGAAAATCACACTAAGGAAGCCTGAATTAAGAAACAAAGGTTGTTTCCAAAATGGGAAGCCTTGCTAATCGCACTAATCACACATCACTGGGTAAAACTTCTCGAAATGGGAAGCCTCTAATTGCTCAGTCTCCTGTAAGCCCAGTACCGAAAAGATGGTGCCAGCTCTTGCTGATTCCATTTTGCAGCACATTTAAAGGCTGAAGTCAGCCAATTGACTCATATCAAGCAAATGCTGAATGCTTGTGACATTAAGGAGAAAATACAGAAATAGTTAGTTTTAGATTTAATTTTAGAAATAGTTTTATTTTATTTTGCCTAGAAAAAGGACGGTCATTTAAACCGTATCCTAAATTTTTGTAAATAAGTTATTTTTGGACATAGTTAATAGTATTTAAATCCTTCTCATGCATTTAGAGAAGGGTCCAGAAATTTATCAAAAACTTGTCCTCAGAACATGCACTTTTGCACCCTCCGAGGAGGTTTTGGTGAATGAATGGAACATGGTTTATTGATTTTTGCATCTGATATCTGCTACTAATGTTGCACTTCCATACTCTTAGTTGATGTCGGATTGAGAAGAGATAAATTGTTATCGCTTGAAGCTCATGAGTAGAACTAGTTATAAATGGTACTTCTATTTCTTAACTGTTTCTATCTCCTGTGTTAGAGTGATATTTAAGCTTATTTGTTTATATGTTAATGCTTGAATGCTTGAGTTATCATTTGGCAGTTTTGTACGGTGATAGCTATTTATTTGTGCTTAATATGTGAACAACTTACTATGCAATATGCTTCTCACAACTATTTCGTCTAAGTTTTTATGCGAAGAAGTTCATCTATATTGAATTCTTTTCTTATAATAGTTGAATGATCTTTATTGCCAATTTTTATTTGAAATCATTTTAGATCGCATAATAGAAAATTCTTACCCCGGGTTAGTATAGATATTAGATGTCGTTGCTTTTTTAGAATACAATTGTATATCATTAGATTAGAAGTAGAAGTAGATTATCTCATTTAGAATCTTTTAAAGCCACAAACATCAATCAATCTTACACACACACACAAACTGGGAAACTGGTCCCATTATCCCCAGTCGGACCTGCTATACTAGACGGAAAAGGAGCTGCCAACCAAGGTTCGGACTGGGCGGGTATCCCCCTTGTTGTTGAACCGATTTTTGGGGCTTCAACAAGACACAACACATTATTCATCAAGTAGAAAAAGGTAGCTGGAGCATTAGTCAAACCAAATGCAACTACAACAAACTCATAATGTTTGTACCTAGTCTGAAAGGTTGTCTTGTAAATGTCATCTTCCTTGATGCATACCTGATGATAGCTAGATCTCACATCAATCTTCAAGAACATTGTTTATCCCTTCAACCAATTGAATAAATCATGAATCCTCAGCAATGGATACCTGTTATTGATGGTCACTTTATTCAACTATCTGTAATCAGTGCATAGACTAATAGTACCATCCTTCTTCTTCATAAACAACACTAGTGCACCCAAAGGAGATACACTTGATCTAATGTATCCCTTGCCAAGCATTTCCTTCAACTACAACTTCAAGTCTACCATCTCTGGAGTATTCATAACATATGGTTCCTTCGATGTTGGTGTTTCCCCTGGTACCAACGCAATAGAAAAATCCATTTCCCTATGAGGTGGAAACTCTAAAATATCTAGAGGAAATACATCCTAAAATTGTGGTAAGATTGGGTACTTGCTTGATACCTCCGCACCCTCAACTTCCTTACCTTTGTCACTAAATATGTGCTACAAATAACACACATCATTTCCTGTGACTATGCTTTTCTTTCATAGTTGTGACCATTCTAATTGATATTTCCTTCTTCTTACCCTACAAGAGTATGTATTCCCCACTATAATCCACACACTAAATAGCTTTGTCATAACAATCCACCTTAGTCTTGTGAAGATATGGCCAATCCATACACGAAATAATACTATATGATCCTAATGGAAATACATTCAAGCATGCTGGTGTAGACATACGATTCAACTAAAATGCACAAGCCCTTATGTAATGATGAAACCTCTTCTTTGTAAAACTTCACTAACTAAGATTCTGCATGCACTTCTTTATTCAAACCACACTTATCCACTAGTTTAGGCTTAACATAATTATAATTGGACCTAGGGTCAATCAAAATAGAAACAACTTGATAATGAAGAATATCGTCCATCATGGTAATAGACCCTCGGTGATCTGTTATCCTATTATATAGCACTACCTAAATTTTAGGAACACTCTGTCCAACATCCCCCACTGTCTCTACCTCTTGAGTACTATAGATCTATGACCTACCACCCTGCTTGTTGATAAGTGGTTGTCATTGATGTTAACCCAAGCAGCACCAGGGGCTACCCTGATCTTGCATGGGAATTTTGACTTGAAAATTTACTCTATTCTAAGTCAAGGATGATATATATGGATTATACTCATCAGTATGTTACTGTTGATATATGTGACGCCACATAATTCTTAACGGTTTGAGAGATATTCGTGTCTAAAGCTAGTAACCCCAGTTAGTGGGATAAAAACCTATGGGGTTGTGGCATGGCACTCATAATTGGTTGTGGTCATTGAATAGTCAATAATTAATAAAAAAAAAATTCTCTTAAAATACCGCCAATGTTCACTTGTCCAGGACCCTCTCAACTCAAGGCATTGACATAAATAGTGACCGTCATATGCTCCTCTAGTAGGGATTTTGTGGCTTCAAACAAATAATCATGGAATTTTCGCTATAATGTGTTTTCTCCGAAGCTTAAGAACATGAAATTTAAACCCATTTGAGCCAAAATATTGGTGAACCTAAGGACCAAATTCGAGATCCTAGTTAGCTATATTTTCAGATATATGATCTGAGGAAGTTAGGGTAGGGTTTTTGTAGGCTCCCAAATTCCATGTCAAATGAGTGTCATTTGGAAAATCATCATAACTTTGTCTCTAAGCATTGGATACAAATTTTGTAAATTATGAAAAAAAAAGGAAAATTTTTAGTTTGTTGGTATTGTTTTCACGGTTGAATGTTGCAATAGTGACACGTGAAACTTCATACAAGTTCTCTCTATTGAACCAGTCTACAATTAGGTCACCGTGTGATATTGGGAATAATGATTTTTTGAGGAATAAAATCTTGATTAGACCTGTGGGGTTGGAAAGAGGACTTCGAGGGCTACCACCAGACACAATTTCAGACCCTGTAGATCCGAAATTACATAGATACAATATATTCAATATCGAGCTCCTAGAAGGTAAGAAAAAACATGTATTCAAGGATCACTGTAGTAAGCACCACACATCAACAGTCAAGGGTAAGTATCCTAGAGAAAGGTATGTATGATTAGTGTTTACATTTGAATTTTTGAGTATCATCAATGACATATGTTTTTTTAGGACAACATAAGTATATAGAGTGTCTCAGTTATATCTCTATGCCTCTGTATGTCACGCTTACTTTTTTGAATGTCCTATTCTTGATACTACACATTTGATGCTACATATTCTTGATGCTACACCAAATCTACTAAATCTATATGATGTTGTAATTTCATGTTACTTGTCTTGTCATAGTTGATAGAATGGTCTTTGTTGTTGTACTTAGAACATGGTCCATCACAGGTCTAGGTTTTGTCATCAGTTTTTATTGTATGTATCTTTAGGTTAGTTTTGGATATAGTCTTGCATAGATTCCAGGCCCATATCAAGAGTGGGAGTCTATGTCTACTGGTGCAACAAGTAAAAAATAAAAGTTACAAGCACACATGAGGTACATATTGTAATTCTAATTTGTATTTATTCATTATTATGCATTTACCTGTGTTTTGCATGCACAATTAAGTTGAAGGGTATTTTTTTTTTTTGTTTTGGGATTGGTTTTTCCAGTAAAATTTTGCATGCAGGTAGAAGAAGATTCAAGTACAAAATCAAGTCAGAATTCAAGAGAATAAGTATCAAATCAAAGGAAGCATTGCAGTGGGACATCCTTGAAGACATGATAACCATCCAGATATCATGAAGTATTGTTAAGGCCAAGAATCATCATTGTAAAGTTGTAAAAGAGTCATTTATAAAATAGTCATCATTGTAAAAGAGTCATTTGTAAAAGGGTCATCATTGTAAATTTTTAAAAGAGTCATTGGTAAAGGAGTCATCATTGTAAATATTGTAAAAGAGTCATTTGTGAAATATTCATTCTTCCTAGAGTTGAAGAGGAAGTGTTAGGAGGTATAGGAGTCACTATTAGGATGATGTCATGGTTGGGTTGCAGATCATAGAGTGATTGGGTATTTGGTCAAGTACACAAAAATCATTGTGCATCTTATTTTAACATCGATTGTTGTCCCTGGTTTGGGAATCCACAACCTTGTCTTATTTCATTCATTATAGGGTGGAATGAAGGTGCTAGGTAGGTGTATGAAGTTGCCTATAGGTTGGGGCCTCTTAACACTTCAGGGTGGTAGGGTGGCGCTAGGGTGAGTTGTGGCTCACTAGGGTGTTGGGGCATCCATTCATTTGATTACTGAAGAAACCGGGGGGTTGGGGCATCCTTCTAGTGGGAGCTAGAGAAGACTTCTTTGCTAGAATTATAGGAAGTTGTTTCTTGCATTTCAGTTGAGGCTGAAGATTGAAGAATTGATTAGAAAAAAGTTCGATGGTTTTTGACCTAGACGTGGTTTTCGACCTAAAATTATCGTGCCTATTGTGTTATTTTATTTAATGTTATTACTGCATAAACATTAATAATAATTGAAGATTAACTAATGCTCTAAAAATATTTAAAAATGCTAATTGCTAAGGAATATTGATTCACTCCCCCTCTCGTTATTTCCAACAATTGGCATCAGAGGTTGGTTCCTTCAGTAACATATTAACCTATGGAAGGTATTTTTCATAACATAGAGATGGGAAATTCAAGGAAGTAGGTTGCAAGGATTTCAAAGGAAGCCACAGGCACAACAAAATCTGAAGAACGTGAGTATTGTGTACCAACCCCTGATTTTGATGTAGATATTTACTGTGTATGGGAATCGAGGACGGAAGTAAATTTGAAAGCACATGGAGTATGAGAATCAATTGTTTCTAGAAACACATATACTGATGAAGCTAAAAGGTACAATTCAAAGACCATGAATGTAATTTTGAATATTTTGCCAAATTCTATGAAAACAAAAGTTGTTCAATGTTCAACACTAAAGCTCTTTGGGAAAATATTCATAATTTCTATTCAACAAAGCAATTAGGTTAATATATTATTGAAAATTAAGTTCCTTCTAATTATGATGAAGAAATGGGAGAAATGAATAAAAAATAGTTTCAAAATCAAGTGATCAAGGTGATAAAGGAACTCAAAAGTCAAGAGGAAAATACAAGACTTTTGGAAGCTGAATTGAAGACAACAAAAGAACTCATCAAAAAAAATTTAGTGTCTGAGAGGATGATTAATAGTCTTAGAACTCAATTGGATGAAATCAAGAATACAGATACACGATAACTCAAGAGAGAATTCCAACAGAAGCAACAAGAACTCGACACAGTGTTGTAGAGATTAAGAAGATCACACAACAGATGTAGGAAGAAAAAATTGAAAGGAAGGAATTTGATCAAAGATACATATCAGCAGTTGACCAAAAGCAAAAGGAATTAGAAACATCTTGAGTAGAAATAAGCAGGCTTAGGATTCAAAATGAGAAGTAGAAGGAATAGATACAGGTTATCAACAGAGAAGTAGAGAAGACCATCCTTCTCAAGCTACAGTTTGAGGAGGTAGAAAAAAGAAGAGAGATCTCAAAAATATGGTTTCAAGAAGATCTTGCTCAAAATAGAGAAGAACTTGATGCAACCCCTGATGAGATCAACAAACTCAGGGGATCACAAAAAGAACACTTACAAGGTAAGATCGATGAAGAAACAAAAAGGAAGGCAATTAAATATGGTAAAGCTCCATTTGATGAAGATAAAAGCTCCACATCTTCGCAGGATGATTCTGAGAAGGAAGTTGACCATAGTAAGAAGCCAAAGAAGAATTTTTAAACTCCAAAGAACATGACCAAAAGTAATCGAGAACAAACGAAGACAACAAATGACAACACCACCTCCAAATAAGAATGAAAAATATTCCAAGTATGTTCATTTATTTAATGGTTAATGATTTTTATGCGCTAACTATGGACATATGGCTAGGGATTGTGAATTTTTTGATAGGTACAATCATTATCTGTAAAACCCTAGAAGCAAGTTTGAGGATCACGAGACATGATCCATGATGATTTTTTCAGAAGAAAATATGTGCTAGATGGGCCAAACATTGAATGTTCCAAATGCCATAACTATGGCCATAGCACTCGCGGTTGCAGATAGAAAATGGAATCGCCTATGGACAACATTGAATGTTTCAAGTCTCATAACTATGGCCACATGGCTCAAGATCGTAGGAATAAGAAGGTCTGGAAAAGGAAACAAGTACAAGAAGACCAAGAAGATAACAAGGTTTCAACTGTTATGCTTTCAGGATTTGTAAAAATCAAAAGGTCATGAGGAACTAGCAGTTGCTTCAGATAATGACTCAAGTCAAGATGGTCCATTAGGTGACTCACTATTTTGAACAATCTCGCTTGTTGACCCCTTGATGTTCATAAAGGAGGAGTCTATGCAATAGTATATGGCACAAGTCTATGATTGCCAAGAATGTAGTTTGAACAAGATGGCAGTTTCATTACAAGTTCATGGGGAGAAAAACAGTTGAAGGATTAGAGGTTACCAGGAACAAGGCAAGATTAGTCTACAAAGGATATGCATATTATCCAGGTTATCTTTTGTTTTTAGATGCATTAAAAGAATTACATAAATAGTTTGTAGCTTAACCAAAGAGAAACTTAAATGCACACATGTGAGAAGAAGAAGAAGAAGAAACACATAAGAAGACAAGAACTTGATAATGGATTTCATCCCTTCTAGAGTACATCTTCTAGCCCCGCTCAATCAATGGGGAGACCTTCATTCATTAAAAATGGCATCAAAAGAAGTTACATTCATCAGTTACAAAAATGGAGCATTATACCTCCATGCTCGAAATTGCTTGAAAATTGCAGAGCTCGGCTGCAGAAACTGACACCACCATTGGATTCCTAGCACCGAGAGGTGTAAAATCGATATAAAATTTTCCCAATTTTGAGTCCGGACAAAAATCACCCTCCTGCAAAAAATTTAGCCAAGCATGGTTCCACCTATGTTTTCTGAATGCTCACGGTTCCACTGCCTCTGTCTCGAATTCCATGCCTGGCTGCTATATCTATGCTCTTCACCTGGGTACTTTTGGAAAAAATCGTATGTTTAAATAATGCATTGGGCGGAATCACCATTGAAATTTTGTTAAGGGTTATTTTTAATACATAGGGATTTACCCCAACCATATACAGAAATATCATATCTTATTTTTAAACAACCCAACCGTATAGTTAGTTTAATATATATATATTGAAATGGTTTGTTGGGTAGCGGGCCACCAAAGCACCCATCCCCACACACCATACGAACCCCACATTTAAGTTTTCGTCGACGCTTGTTACGTCGTGGGTGGCTTTGGGTGGCAGGACCACCTACGTGGTCACCTACGCAAGCCCCCACCAAAACTATGTTACAACCATTGTTTATATATGTTACAAACATATCTCTCATGCAACCCCGATGTCTGCACTCAGTGCTAGTGGTGAATGCATGCGGTGATGTGCCATACCCCAACTTGTATTACAGTTAGCATATGAACGGTGGTTATTATGGTGGTTACACAAAATGGTTGGGTGGTGAAACCATAACCCGAATTAACTTATGGGTTGGTAAATATATGGTATGGCTGCAACGGTTATGTTATTTTTCGGTGATGGTTTATTTATAAACATATATATATATATATATATATATATATATATTATATATATATATATATGAATCGGTTGGTGCGATTAATATAGTTTGGTTATGTTTAATTTATTATAGTTCTCTTCAATAACTATAAAAATTATAGTTATAACCAAACATCTTTTGTTGGCTTGTGCAGGTTTTTGGAAGACCGTGGAGGAATGCCAAGTGTCATGATGCCATGTGGTGCACTGTGGGCCCCATTTTTTTCCTGCCACACCAAACTTTGAAGAGCTCTATCTTTCGCATATGAGCTTAGATTGACGAATCATTCATGCCACCACGATCAAGAAGACGAGTCCTCTCAATTGATGCCACCAAATTATCCTTTCTACCATTTTGAATTTCGAGCCTTATCCATCCTCTTATTGTCTTGAGATCCTCCTGGATCAGCATAGGTTGAAGGAATCAATTTTCAAGAAATCTTTCATCCCATTTCCAGAATGGAAGCTATTGGGATGTTTCTCGCTTATGCTTTCTCGAGGAAAATCAAGGTCTACAAAATGGATTTTAAGTAAGATTTTATAAATGGTGAGTTGGAGGAATAATTTTACATTGAACAACCCAAATGTTTTTTGCTCTCTCATAAAGAGGACTACATCTACAGATTAAAGAAGGCTTTGTATGGTCTCAAGCAAGCTCCTAGGGCTTGGTATTCTCATCTTGATGGATATCTACATTAAAAGGGATTCAAGAAAAGAAGTGCTGACAACAATATTTATGTGAAAGTGGATCGAGATAACCTAACAATTATGAAAGTTATGTGGATGATATAATCTTTGGAAGAAATGATGATAGATTAAGTAAATTCATTGCCACAAAAATGCAAAGTGAGTTTGAAATATATATTCTTGGTGAACTGACATACATTTTAGGGATTCATATTTATTAGTAGGATAAGGGAATATTCATATATCAAACCAGGTACATCAAAGAAATGCTCAAGAAATTCTAGATGGAAGATTGCAAGCTATTCCTTACCCCCATGGTAATAGGTTGCAAGTTAAGCTTAGAAGACTCATCAAATGATGTGGACCAAAGGTTGTATAGATCCATGATTAGTGGTTTCGTATATCTGACATCCTCCCAGCCACATGTGATGTAGGTAGTTGGACAAGTAGCACAATTCCAAGGAGCACAAAAGAATCTCATATCATTGTCATCAAAATAATTCTTCGATATATTAAGGGCATAGAAAAATATGGTTTCTAGTATCGCAAACAAAATGATCTGGTCATCCAAGCTTATACATATGCAGATTGGGAAATAAGTGTTGATGATCGTAAGAGTACTAGTGGAGCAACATTATACCCAGGTATTTTCCTTGTCTCATGGTTAAGTAAAACATAGTCTTCAATCTCGTTATACACAATGGAAACAGAATACATCACGGTAGTAGCTTGTTGTACTCAAGTTCTCTAGATGAAGAGAAGCTTGCAATATCTTCAAGTTAAGTTTGATGAGCCTATTCCCATATTCTTCGATAAAAATAGTTCCATCAATCTCTCCAAAAATCCTGTCATGCATTTGAAAACAAATCACATTATGAGCAAATATCATTTCGTTAGCAAGCAAGTCACCGAAAAGAATATCAAGCTTGAATATGTTGGCACAAACGAACAAATTTTTGAAATCTTTACCAAACCATTACCTCATGAATCATTTGAATATCTTCCAAAAAGCTTGGGATTCTCCCAAATTATCATTAGAATATTTCTCTTATCTAACTAAGTAGAAAGGGGGATTGGAGGTGTGTACAGGTCCATAGGATGACACTTTTTAAGGGGGAGTTACGCTTTGCCATTAATGAAAAATGGGGAGAGAAGGAAGTAGGAAGAGGTTTCATGATCACAGGGGGAGTACCTGTGTTTCCATTAATGCCAAAGGGGGATATTGTTGATCAGTGGTTGTCATTGATGTCAACCCAAGGAGCCTAGGGGATACCTTGATATTGCATAGGAATTTTCACTTGAGAAATTAATCTATTCTGATTCAAGGATCTTCTATATGGATTCTACTCATCGAAATGTTTCCATTGATATATGGGACGCCACATAATTCTTCACAGTTTGAGAGATATTTGTGTCTGAAGTTAGTATCCCCATTTAGTGGGCTAAACCCCTATGAGGTTGTGGCATTGCACTCATAATTGGTTGTGGTAATTGAATAGTCAATAATTAATAACTTGTTTCCTCTCTTAAACCCTCCAATGTTCACTTGTTGATGACCCTCTCAACTCATGATATTCATATAAATAGTGACCCTCATATCTTCCTCTAGTAGGGATTTTGTGGCTTCAAACAACTCATCATGTAGTTTTCGCTATAAATTGTTTTATGCAAAGCTTAAGAAGCTGAAATTAAAACCCATTTTAGAAAAAATCTTGATGAACCTTGTGAATAAATTTCAGATCTTGTTTTTCTCTATTTTTGGACATATGATCTAAGGAATTTAGGGTTTTGCAGGCTCCTAACTTCCATGTCAAACATGTGTCGTTGGGAACATCTTCATAACTTTCTCTTTAGCATTGGATTCAAATTTCATAAATAGTGGAGGAAAGAGGATGGAATTTAGTTTTTTGGGTATATTTTTCAAGGCCAAAGGTCACAATAGTGACACATGGTACTTCGTACAGTTTCTCTCTACCGAACTAGTCTATAATAAGGTCATCATGGGAGATTGGACATAACTCTTCCTTGAGGAATAAAAGTTTGATTAGACTTGTGGGGTTGGAAACAGGACTCAGAGGGCTACTAGAGAACTAACTTTAAGACCATGGAAATCCAAAACTACATAGATACAATATATTCAATATTGAGCTCCTAGAAGGCAAGAAAAATCATGCATTCAAGGATCATTACAGTAAGGACCACACATTGACAGTCAAGGATAAGTCTCTTACAACTAGTTATGTATGATTAGTGTTTACATTTGAATTTTTGAGTATCATGTCTGGCATATGTTTTTGTAGGACAACGCAAGTATATAGAGTGTCTCAGTTATATCTTTGTCTCTATATGTCACCATTAGTTTTTCAAATCTCCTATTATTGATACTACACATTTCATGCTACATATTCTTGATGCTACACCAAGTCTGCTAAATCCATATGATGTTTTAAGTTTATGATATTTTTCTTGTCATAGTTTATAGAATGGTCTCTATTGGTATACTTATAACTTGGTCCATCACAAGTCTAGAGTTTGTCATCAATTTTTATTGTATATATCTTTAGGTTTGTTTTTGGATATATTCTTGCATAGATTTCAGGCCTATATCAAGAGTGGGAGTATTTTTCTACTACTACAACAAGTCAACAAAAAGAGTGACAACCACACATCAGGTCTGCATTGTAATTGTAATTTTAATTTATTCATTATTATGCACTTACATGTGTTTTGTAGGTAGAGGTAAGTTGAAGGGTATTTCATTTTGTTTTGGGATTGGTTTTGTCGAGCAAATTTTGCATGCAGGCAGAAAATGCTTCAAGTACAAAATCAAGCAAGAATTCAAGAGAAGTATCAAATAAAATAAAGCATTCCAGCGGGACATCCTTTACGACATGACAACCATCCAGATATCATGAAGTATTGTTAAGGCCAAGAGTCATCATTGTAAATTTGTAGAAGAGTCATTTATAAAAGAATCGTCATTGTAAAAGAGTCATTTGTTAAAGAGTCATAATTGTAAACTTGTAAAAGAGTCATTGGTAAAGGAGTCATCATTGTAAATATTGTAAACGAGTCATTTGTGAAAGAGTCATTCTCCCTAGAGTCAAAGAGGCAGTGTTGGGAGGTATAAGGGTCATTTTTATGATGATTTCATGGTTGGGTTGTAGGTGATAGAGTGATTGGGTAGTTGATCAAGTACATAAAAATCATTGTACATCTTATTATATTGTGGATTGTTGTCCTTGCTTTGGGAATCCATAGTCTTGTCTTATTTTAGTCATTATAGAGTGGCAGGGAGGTGCTAGGTATTCACCTACAAGTTGTTTCCTGTGAACAATTCATGGTGGTAGGGTGGTGCCAGGGTGAGTTATGGCTTACTACGGTGTTAGGGTATCCATTCAATTGATTACTGAGAAAACCAGGGCATTGGGGCATTCTTCTAGTGGGAGATGGAGAACAGTGATTTTCTAGAATTTAAGAAGTTGTTACTTTCATTTCAATTGGGGTTGAAGAATAAATAATTTATTAGAAAACCGTTTGGTTGTTTTTGTTCCAAAGGTGGTTCTCCACCTAAAATTCTTGTGCCTACTATGTTATTTTATTTACTATTATTATTGTGTAAGCATTAATATTAATTGAGGATTAACGAATGCTCTAAAAAGATTTAAGAGTGATAATTGTTAAGGAATATTGATTCATCCCCCTTCTTAGAATTTCCAACACTGGTGTTGTGGATGATCTCTCCTATGATGATCCTTGCCACAAGTCCAACAATGTAAAGTCTTCCTACCATCACCCTTGTTATGCTCCTCAAACTAAAATACATGCCCTCTATCAGATGCAATGAACTTCTTATGTGATGTTGCATTCTCTTTGTTACTTGTACGTTGAGGCCTTGTTCACTTCTTATCCCATTTCCCTTTATTCTTATCATTACCTTTCTAGTCCTGCTTAGTCTGAGATCTGCACTTTCATTGCTCATAATAGTGCTTTAGCTTCTAGATTACCTCCTCAAATGATCTAGGCTCATCGAACTCAACCCTATCCTTCAATGCTACAGGTAATCGACTGATGAATTTCTAAATCTTGGCCTTCTACTCGTTGAGGTAAGGCATATATCTCAACAACTCCATAAATATGCTAGGGTATTCCTCATCCGTAATAGATCCCAACTTCAGTTCACAAACCTCTTTTTCCTTGTCATCATTGTATCTCTCTGATAGATAGTTATTCCTTAATATTCTCTTGAATTCACTCCAAGTCAACTCCTCCTCATAACTATCTCTGACATTCTTTAAAACTTCCCACCAAATGTCTAGCTTGCCTTTAAGACTGAATGTAGTTATTTTGGCCTTCATGTTCTTTGAGTAATCATGTAATCTAAAGAAATTATTTATCCAAAGAAACCTTGCTTTTGCAGCCTATGATTTCTTTATTTGTCCATTGAATGTAGGTGGTTTTGCTTTCTTGACCTCATTCGCAAAATATCCCCTATCACTCCTCATGTAAGGATGATAATGACGATGATCATGATACCTGTTAGAATCAAAACTAGAATAAAACCTTCGTCCATCACCTCTGTTATCTAGAGTATCCAAGAACCTTCCATCTCTGATGGTGTCATTTCTATATGACCCATTCCCACTATTAGATCTACTTCCATATGCCCCATTAGTCATATCCTCCTGGTCATGGTTGATCCAAAGTGGTCCTTGTCTCTACAATTCTGACAAACTATGTAGGATTACTGCATTGACTTCTGCTTGTTTCTCCTGTGCCTGCATGATTCTATCATTATATTCTTTCCACTCCATATTTCTTCCTTAAAGCTTCTCAATGTGTCTACTAAGTCAAAATAGTTCCCAACACCATGCCTCTCATCTGATCCATAGGGAGAGTCTCGTGAACTATAGTCTACCATCTTACTAGTAATATTTGATCTCTTCTTCCTGCAAGGTATATTATCTTAGCTAAACTAAATCATGAACAAACCAATGTACCTTAGAAGAGTTTGGGGATGATATCTTGTCTGTAAGACCAACCAGGTTAGAAAAATACATATATAAATATCATCAAGTCAACATATAAGCATCATTTCAACCATTATGCATTCAATATATCCATAACAACATGTGAACACTGACACACATGACCAATGCATGATCCACATGTATTCATAATAAATACATAGAACACAAGCATAAGAACACATATGTAATTTGACATGTATGCATGGCCAAGAAACTTCCCATCTAGTCCAAGGGGTGAACCATGCCCTGATACCACTCTGTAACACCCTCCTCTACCCAAGTAATTGGCCAATCAGGGTAAAAATGTGATGAAGAGTTACTATGATACAACTCAAGATCCTAGGTGACCTTAAGGAAATGGAGTATAACTTGCTCTAACTATTTTACCCTTCCATCGGACAGGTTCCAAACTTAACACTTTCTCAAGGATGCAGGTCACAATTATCTGAGACTCCAAGTGTTCAACCTTTCGACCTTGCGACCTTGCGACCTCACAACCTCAGGACTTCCTGGCATTGTGACCTTGCAACCTCGTGACCTCACAACCTTGCAAGCTCATAATCTTGTGACCTCGTGAGCTGGCGACCTTGTGACCTAATATAAAATTTTGTGACCTAATTGTAAATTGTGATTTCTTGACCTATCTAAATTGAGACCTTACGACCTCTAATTTAGAATGACATACCCTATCATCATACCATCATGATTTAATAGTTTTATCTGACTGTCAACTGATACTTTTCCTCTAAGGGTTACCAAGAAGGCTCCAAACCCTCACTAGTTAGCTACAACAATAATTCATTATCCCATGCATTCATCATTCATTCAATTTAATTATCAAATCTGGAGTGGGAGCCATATTTAGGGTACCTCACATAACCAAAAATATAACGAAAAGATAAACAATAGAAATAATGAGGATAAATCAACCATAAATGCCATACATAATCCAATACGTTTTCTCATAAAATACCAATGAGAGGAACTATTATTAATGAGTGAAAAAAGAAACCTAGTATAGGAATTCCATGTACCACGCAACCATAGATTGGGTTGACCCAAAACTCACTTTAACCAATCACCCCCATGCCATATTCCAAGAATGAATGTAGGATCTCATGAAACACATCCAACAAAACTGAACTAGGGCTTCCAAAGGCCAAACCACCTCAACCCTTTATCAATGATTTGACCTCATTGTCAGACACCACTAACCATCACCAGATCAGTCTCTACCTACGCTATACAGTTCTCTATAGTATTTGTTCCAACCAGAGCTTCCAGGATTACTAACTCAACCCACAACTATTGCTAGAATTCCCGAGTGTTTTTCCAACTAGGGATTCCAGTACTAGTAACTCAAACCACGAAGTGCTCCAAATAGGTTTTCCAACCAAGGCTTCCAGGACTAGTAACTCAAACCAACTGTTACAGGTCATCCAAAGAATTTTTCAAACTAAGGCTTCCAGGAAGTAATAACTCAACCCACAACCACAACAACATGAGAGCCAACTAGAAAAAAAAAAGTAAAATCCACAATACCATGGCTATCGAGGAAATGACAAGACTAAGAAAAACCACTTTCAATCCAAGAAATCCTCCATGTCAATGATAGGTCATAACTAAGAAACCGTATGCATGTGCCATGCATTCCAAAACTACTAAGGAAATCATATATGAAACTCGGTACCCACAAGAAAAACCCACTGTAGTTGTTGATCCTAATGTCTTGTTGTGGTTTCCTACTTTTTCTTTTCCTTCTTGCTCCAAACTCGAATTATGCCACACTCCTTCAAGAATGGTCCAAGAGTATGAGAGAGAAAGAGAATAGAGATATATCTTCAAGATAAACTAGAAGAATTCTCTTAACTGATCCTCATAAACCTTTTTATTAATTAGGCCTCTGATTTCTTCAACTCTCCATTATTTCCCTTCATTTTCCTCCTCACATGCAACCCTTAACCTTTCACCTTCCTTTTCTCCTATTTTCCTTATTTTCATAAAGAAATTGCCAAAAATGTCATTTTTCCTTTCCAAAGCCTTTGCCACTGTGTTTTCCAATTTCCTTAGACATTAATTAATCACAAGTGATCTTCATCACTGTGTTTTTTCCCAAAAGTCATTTTGGAATACGTGTCCCATGACCTTGGTCAATATTTTTCCTTTATTAACTTTTTACATAGACTTTTTACTAGGGATATTACAGGAAAGGGTACAAATAAGAAAAAAAAAAAAAAATCTACAAAAACATATGTGTCACTAATTGAAAATTTAAACCAAAAGCTACTAAGTTTGAGTCAAATGTGTGATCAAGGGCACATGTTGTTTTTCAAATGTGAAATAATAAGGGAGAAATCAAGTACGTTGGTGGCAATAACAACAAGAAATCTAGAATATGTTGATGGTGTTGGATATTGCTAACATGTAAGGGGATATCCCTGATGTGAAGTCCCAATTAGAACACAAACTATTTGGTGTATGAGTCCCATCCAACTATACATTCTGACCATCATTGGAAAGGCTTCAAAGATATACATTGGTTATAATCACATAGAAGAGATCACAAAAACTCTTTGGGAGGGATGTATGTAATATTTGTGAACACCGAATGTAAGGTACATGAATGAACTTCCACAATTGGTAAAGGAAAATGAGCCCCCAGTTAGAAAAGTAATAGTACTATTCTAAAGGGGGGCTCATGAAGGAAGAGAAAGGCTTGTTGATTACTTGTAGATTAGTCCACACAATAAACAACAATCATGAAAGCATAACAGCACTTATTCAATAATAACCATAGGTAAGAAATGAATTAGTTCATTAAATTAGTATCTAACTAAAGCAACATATACCATAGACATAACAAGAATAATCCTACTATATCTAGGATACATGTATGAAGAAGTGTTCACTCATAGAGCTTCTGATTAAGAATGAAAGATCCTAAGTACAATGTTACATGGATGAAACACTAGATCCAGTAATGGAACATGGAGCCACAACTTTCTTATCTACATAATGATCTATCTCCTATCCACTACAAGAGAACCCAAGGCAAGACTCAAAGAATCTAAGCCCTTCGCTTGAGTTACGAGGAGCTATTTATAAGCAGCGATAATGAACTTTGATATTCCTAATGAATCTTTAACTTCTATGGTTGTTCATATTCCATACATGGCTCTTTACATTCCATTTGTGGTTATTCACATTCGAGATGTGTCTCTTGGACTTCATTACATACCATTTATTACAAAAGACAAATTACATATGAGATGGTGGTTATATAAGAAAAAAATTATAATAGGAAAAAGTCTTATCAAATTGACAAATCATTTAATTCCTCGTGTAGATCATTTGTGATGTATGTGTGTCATGCTACGAACTTCATTGACATGACTTTCATCTGAATAGGAAAGTCCCCTACATAATGCATCTTCACCTCCAATGCCTCCATCAATATTGTCTTGGAGCTCAACTATACATTATTCCATAGCCATGAGAGTTTCATATGAGCTTTGACAAGTGCGATGGCATATTGCAAAATAATGTCTTTGGTAATCTCCAAGCCTTCCTATTCTAATTATTTCCATGACCTATTCAATGTACTTCCTAATCTCTTGGAAGTTGATTTTCCTACCTATCATTTGTTCAAGTGATCCTATTGCGGACATCCCATGTTTATGTATTAGAGACTCAAAACCACTATGCATTCGATTATAAGAAACAATAGTAATAATCGACTATTCTCCAAGACGCATGTAGTTCTTATGGTGGAGTCTATGTTGAGCTATATCTATCTCCACGAAAATCATGTCTTTCCTTTCCAAATGTTGTGGAGCATCCAGATACTTTTCATCCCATTCGCATTCGTAAAGTTGGTCAACTGCTCTATTTTCCACTTTCAGGAGTTTTACCACTTCTTGTGCTTTCATTTGAATACCAACAAGAGGCGCCACCACTTGTTATAATCGTCCCATCGTGTCCTCCATTGGCCCCACTTCCTTCTACATGGTTGATTTCCTTTCTATGGTGTTGTAACTTTATGAAGATAACTGTCAATTCTCTCCAACAAGGTGTTCTACTTTTTCCTTCACTAGAACAAGTTCTCTCCTTAATATAACATTGTCATTCAAAACCTATTCAGAGTTTTCGTACTCTGCTATAGCAAATGAAACATTTTCCACCATGATTTCCCTTGGATTCCTTCTGGTATTGGTAGTTATCACCTTCTTTACAAATACTAAGACTGGATTCTCAGGAGCATTTGAGATGTATATTAATCTTTGTTGCATGATCCTCCTCTTGTGTTGATTAAATCTGACATTACATAGATCTATGACTCTATCCTCAAGTGGAGGCTTGATTCCCATTTCTCCAAATGGAAGAGTACCACCTATGAGCGGGGGTTCTTCTAGAAAACTTGGTTAATCATCCTTGGGCGCGATGGTATACTATTCGAGCTCTTCTTCTATCTCTTGAGTTAGCTTTTCTTCTTCTAGTATTTGTGTTACTTCTTCCTCCTAGGGTTGCCTTTGTTCTTCCTCTTATATTCTTCTCCTTTGCTCTTCTTCTTCATGTTGCTTCCCAAGAAAATCATCTTTCTTCCTCTTCTCCTCTTCTTCTACTTCTCTCCTTTCTTCTTGTAGTTGAACAACTTTTGTGTTCAAAGGATAAAATTTCCATTTTCTATTGATTTCTTTGGTTGAATCATACTTGAGCCTATTTATAGGAGATACACTCTTTACTTGAGGGGTTATCCATTCTTCTGCCTGACCCTACATATATTGAGTTAGTGCATATTAGGGTGAAATTATATCCATCCCTGGATGTGTGTTTATAAATTAATTATACTAGTTCTTCACCTTCTCATCTTCTATTGTGGACATTAATGAATATCTCAAAATGAAACAGATCCTTTCAAAAAATTTCATGCACACTCTCTTGGGAACATATCCATGAAATTATTAATTGTGAAGTGCAATTTATCCAACTCTTATATTTTAGTAGTTTCTCCCTTTTGGCTCTTCAACTCACACAGTCTGATCCTCAAAGGGAAGGTAGGACAAGGGGATTTCTTTCTCCTATAAAGGCCTCCCACCAATCCCTTGTCCAACTTATATGCAAATTCATGCATGACCACCTTATTGGTCACATATCATAACATGAGATGAGGTAATATCTAGAATTAAAAACAACGAATGTAAGTGCCCTTAGGTGTTGTAAACCAATATGCGATATCCTCTAGTGACTCATGTGTTAAAAATAACAACATGAAATTCCAATTTAATTTGTCCTTGAATTAAATTGTAATTCTATTCTCATAGCAACTTGTAATAATTAATTAAGTTAAATTGACTTAATTGACTTAGGAAATTCAAGTTGGAAGTCTATCTAGAGTCACGTAGATTGATCCCTAAATTTTAGGGGCCCAGATTGTGTTCTTTGGAGTTGTAATTAGATAACTTTGTCTAACTGAGTTATAGTCAGTTAAATTAGTTTTAACTGTTGGAGGAACTAGTAGAGGTCTAGTAGTGGAATAGTGCACCAATGCATCACTAGTACCACACCAGTTAATTCAATATTAACTCATAAATAACTCATGCATGTCAGTTTAGAGGAAGACCCAGTTGAGATTAGAGTTCATGGATAGTGTACTAGCAGTTATATAATTTTCCAAGTTGTATAGATGGTGCACACAATCAGTTGAGGACTTATGTTTTGATTGCGTAGTTATCGAGAGAATATTTCCCAATTAAATATGGGTTTATTCCTCTAGGAAATGCGCAAGGAAGTAGGGGCTTGGAAAGTAGTAGAATTGGCTAAGTGTTGGCTCGAGCTAGTTTCTGAACCATATAATTAGATTGTACTAGTGCAGGAATTGTTCAAGATGAACAAGCATTGTATATTCTTCTCATATCTTATGGTTAATGCAATTTATATAGTCGGGGTTTTTAGTAGTTACTTTCCCCTAAGAAATATTGTGTTACGTGAAATTGATATTCTTCCTTTCCTACTTATTGTTTTCATCGATCAATTTCAGTTTCTGCTAAGAAAAGTAGAGTAGACTCTTGTCTTGTGTTTTAGAAAATCACATAAGCTATTGAATCTACAACAAAAATGTACATGGTATCAGAGATGAAGATAGCATAGAAGAGGAGATTTCGCAATTGGTGTGCAAGTGAAAGTAAAATTTGCAAGTTCATACATCAGAGCAACAATATGTCTTTCTACAGGTTGTGACTCGAGCATACCTTGGAGGGCAGCTGAAATTACATAGCTTTGAAGGATAGGATGGAGGCAATGTTGAAAGACAATGACCTCAATGAGTTCATATATCATGGCATTCGTAAACCTCCAACATCAGATGCTAAAGATCTGGATGAATGCATAAAGTGTGTGGAAAAAGTGAGAAGGATTATCCTAAAGGGAGTTCCATTTTCTCAAGTTTGCATGGCAATGATACTCCATACTCAATGAGGAAGGCATTTACAGACCTGTTTCAAAATAGTAGTGACCATAGGAAATTGGCACTGAAGGACAAACTCATAAAGATCAAAATGGAGAAGGGTGAATCTATTCCGAAGTACTTGACCAAGTTCACCCATTGTAGGGATTAGCTTGGAAGTGTCGAGAGTATTGTCATCAAGGATGATATGGTGAGCCTATCTCTTTTAGGACTTCCCAAGAGTTCGCACAGTTATCAAGACTCTGTCAATGGGAGGGAGAAGCTACCATATTGGGAACAATTGTGGTCGGATTTGTTACAGGAAGAGATTAGGAGGAATACCAGAGACAAATCCCCATCAAAGACTAATGATGAGCAAAATTATGCCTTAGTGGGTAAGGCAAAGAAAGGTAAGGGGTAGTCATCTCATTCCAAATCAGATTATTGTCATGGAGGTAAGAAGAAGGACATGTCAAAAGTCAAGTGCTTTCATTGTTCTGATCTGGGACATTTTGCCACAAAGTGTCCAATCAAGAAGGTCGATAAGAAGCCCTTAGGAGGAGTATTAGGAGGTTAGGCTCTTTCCTCACAATTAGAATTATACATTACCCTCATCACATGTATGGTGTCATTGATGATGGGTTTTGTATGGTATCTGGATAGTGGAGCTTCTTTGCACATGACTGGTAACAAAGAGATCTTCAGTAACTTGGACGAGAAGGATCTCTAAATGCATATCGATATTGGAGATGATGGGAGGTATAGTGCTATTGGGCTTCACATAGCTACCTTTCAGAGGGAGTCGGGTGATCCCCTCACTTTGCGAGATGTTATGTATGTTCTTGGTTTGAACAAGAACTTGGTATATGTTTCCATGTTGGGGAATAGAGGCTATGATGTGATCTTTAGTAATGGAAAGGTTTTCCTTCATCACATAGCCACAGGAAAGGTGAAGAGGGTAGGTGTTCGAGTGAGGAATATCTAAAAATTAGAGTTAGAATATTATGCTGCCTTGAGCACAAAATCATAGAAGGTGAAAATCCAAGACACCAGTGAGTTGTGGCACAAGCGGTTGGGTGACTTGCATCATGGTACTTTGAAAAATCATGCAACAAATTTCTATCGGTCTTATGAAAGGTACACTAGATAAATTTCACAAATCCAAAGGGTGTACTTTGGGAAAATACACAAAATATTCCTTTCACAAAAAAGACAGTCCAGCATAGATGATCCTTCATTGAGTCCATTCAAATGTGTGTGGATTGTTCTCGACAACATCCATTACTAAGAACAGTATTATGTTATATTTGTTGATGATTTTTCTTGTAAATGGTAGATCTTATTCATGCAAAAGAAACATGAGAATTTTGCAAAGTTTTGTGAATTAAAGCATTGGTTGATAAAGATACTGGCAAGAAGGTTAAAGCTCTCAAAAGTGATAATGGTGGAGAGTATGTGTCAAATGAGTTTAAAAAAAAAATTGTGGAAGAAGGTATTCGATGAGAGTTGCTAACACTTCATAACCCACAACAGAATGGGTTGGGTGAAAGGAAGAATAGAAGCAAAGTAGGGGCAACATAGGCAATGTTGCATGATAAGGGCCTAACACTACACTTGTGGGTTGTGGCATGCAACACATTTTTTTATTTGTAGAACAGAAGCCCTCATCAAATTCTTGGGATGAGTACACTCGAGAGTCGTTTCTAAGGGAAGAGACTAGATGCGAGTCACTTCAAGGTTTTTGGTTTATTAGTCTACTACCATGAAACCAAATATGAACGGAAGAAGCTTCAGCTGACAACAAAGTTGGGGATATTTATGGGGTAGAATGACACACCACACAACTATTGAGTGTACCTGTCAACCAACATGATGATGATGGTTTGTAGGGATGTAAAATTCAATGAAGAGAATGCTATGAGATGTTCCCTTGAGAGGGAGCTTTATCTACATGCAGTTGAGGAGCCTTTAGCTCCTAAATAGGAACCTCATATTGATGTAGAGCAACCACACGCAGAGGATTAGGGAATGGAGATACCCATTGATGTAGCATCTTCTAGAGATAGGAGAAAGCGCACCAGAGAGGCTGACAGGTTATTTCATGATGTGGGAGAGAATGTGGGAGCATGCACATCACAACGCAAGAAGAGGAGGTCACTTAAGAGGTACATTGGATACATGGCTCTTATGAGTGGATGTGTTGAGACTGAGCCATCCTATTTTGAGGAATCAGTGCAGAAAATGGTTTGGGTTGATGCCATGGTTGAGGAGTATGACTCCATTGTCAGGAATAGTATTTGGGATGTGATCCCAAGACCGATGGACAACTCAGTGGTCGATTTCTAGTGGCTTTACAAGGTAAAGAAAGTAGCGAATGGTAGTGTGGAGAAATGCAGGGCCAATGTGGCTCAAGGATTTTATTAGGTGGAGGGGATTAATTACGATGAGACCTTTACTCTTGTTGTAAGGTAATCATCAATCAGATCCATTTTGACATTGTCATCACAGATGGGATGGAAGATACATCAGATGGATGTGAAGAAAACCTTCCTTAATGGCATGATTAAGGAACAGGTGTATATTGAGCAACCTAAAGTTTTTGAGACCTTTGACTGAGAGTCACATCTATGCCGACTCAAGAAGGCATTGTATGGGCTGAAGTGAGAACCCCATGCTTGGTACACCAGGATCAATAGCTACTTCCCCAGGTTTGGCTTCACTAGAAGTGAAGCGGGTGTGAACCTTTACCACATTGTGGTTGAAGGTAAATTGTTGATTATTGTTTTATATGTCAATGATTTGATTCTGACAAGTGATGATAAGTTGATCAAGTGTTGGAAACAGTATCTTGCAAGGCAGTTCGAGATGAAGGAATTGGGGCTCATGCACTCCTTTCTGGGCATGGAAGTATGGCAAGATGATGAGGAAATTTTTGTCTCTCAGGGTAAGTATGCCAACGAGATACTAAAAGGGTTCCACATGGAGAGGAGTAAACCCATGGAGACTTCTCTAGTAGGTAACTGGAGGAAGGAAGATGTTCTTTCTAGTGAAGTAGTGGAGCTACTATTTACAGGAAGCTTATGGGTTCACTCATATATTTGATAAACTCACAAACATACATGTTCTATGCAATTAACGGTCTTAGTCAAGTGATGGTTAACCCTACCAAGATTTATTGGAATGCATCCAAACACATGTTGAGATACCTTAGAGGCACTACTCAATATGGTTTATGGTATATATAGACAGAGGGAGTGAAGCTTCGAGGCTTCATCGATGTATATTGGGTAAGGGTTCCACCCGACAAGAAAATCACATCAGGAGGGATTTTAGTATTGGGTCAATATATATTTCCTGATACAATAGGAAATAAACATCAGTTGCACTCATTTTAGCAGAAGGAAAGTACATTGCTACTAGTCAAGCAACTTGTGAGGCTATCTCGATGACAAAGATTCTAGTTGGTTTTTTTGGTCAATAGATGGATCCAACCGTGATTTACTATGACAATTAGAGTTGTATCAAGCTCTCTAAAAATCTAGTTTTTCATGATCGGTCCAAGCATATTGATATTCGGGATAATCATCTTCAAGGTTTTGTGTGGAGGAGGATTATGTTGTTGGAGTACATTCCCACGGACGAGCAGGATACACATATGTTGACAAAGGCATCGTTAATATGAAAATTTGAGTTTCACAAAGACAACATAAGGGTAGATGATAATCCCTTTCTTATTGAGAGGGAGTGTTAAAAAAAACAACAAGAAATTCCAATTTAATTTGTCTTTGAATTTAAGTGTCAATTAAAATTGTAATTATATTCTTATAGCAAACTGTAATTATATTCTCATAGAAAATTGTAATAGTTAATTAAGTTAAATTGATTCAATTGACTTAGGAAATTCGATTTGGAAGTATATCTAAAGTCATGTAGAGTGATCCCTAAATTTTAGGGGCCCACGTTGAGTTCTTTGGAGTTGTAATTAGATAACTCAGTGTAATTGAGTTATAGTCAATTACACTAGTTCTAACTACTGGAGGAACTAGTAGAGGTCTAGTAATGGAGTAGTGCACCAATGCATGACCTTTACCACATCAATTAACTGAAAATTCACTCATAAATAACTCATGCATGTTAGTTCACAAGAAGACACAGCTGATATTAGAGTTCAAGGACAATGTACTATCAATTGCATAATTTTCTGAGTTGTATGTATGGTGCATGCAATTGGTTGAGGACCTATGTTTTGATTGCGTAGTTATGGAGTGACGATTTCCCAATGAAATATGGGTTGATTCCTCTATGAATTACGCAAGGAAATAGGTGCTTGGAAGGTAGTAGAATTGGCTAAGTGTTGGGTTGAGCTGGTTTGTGACGCAGATTGTTAAATTGTACTAGTGCGGGAATTCTTTAAGATGAACAAGCATTATATTTTCTTCTGACATCTTCCCATTAAGGCAATATAGATAGTAGGGTTTTTAGCAGTTACCTTCCCAAGAGAAATATTGTGTTATGCGCGATTGATATTCTTTTTTTTCTTCTTATTGTTTTCATTGATCAATTTTGGTTTCCACTAAGAAGAGTAGAGTAGATTCTTGTCTTATGTTTTAACAAATCACATAAGTTATTCAATCTACAACAAAAATCTACCTCCTGCACCTGATCAATCATGTAAGGAGGATTGGTCTGAATATCATATGAAAAATAACTATGAAGAATT
The DNA here is from genome assembly GCA_000404065.3 of Pinus taeda. Classification (NCBI taxonomy): domain Eukaryota; kingdom Viridiplantae; phylum Streptophyta; class Pinopsida; order Pinales; family Pinaceae; genus Pinus; species Pinus taeda. The sequence goes on along the minus strand of APFE031169251.1, from coordinate 150,581 downwards.
TCTCAACCAATCTATCATAAGCACCTCTCAACATTGATTATGAAAACACTCTATAGTGGAAGTAAAATAGGAGCTTGTTCTGAGGGGTCCAGTTCTAGTACATTCCTCATGGTAATGCATATTTTGCAAAGAATCTATCTAATAGAAATACAAACATATAGAATTCTAGTTCTTGATTTTCCCTCAAAGATGCTTTTTCCTTCGCCACACGACGTTGCAAGTCAAATGACAATATATCTTCTGAATTGAAAGATTTACCTTGGGTGACTACCATTTTGAGCATATATATCCAATTCTCCTCAAACACCATAGTATTCTTCCACACATGCAACTGGAAATAAATGGAAAACAGATATTGATATAAATATCTGAGAATATTCGTCGGATACACTACAGATGGCCGGTGGTGAAACTTAACAGACTCTCGACACCAAGATTTGATAATGTCACTTGTGTCAAGGTCAGACCATCTGGTATAGAAGTCCTTATTTTCATATTCTGTGGGCCTGATCATCTTGGAGTAAGCCTGCTTGTCTTCTCCGTAATAGGTGGAGAGATGACTGTAACTGTCACTATGAAGCACAAGATGAGAGTCATCCATCTGTGTAGTAATCCACTTAATCAATTCTGCACAAGGGATGACTATGAATTTTCATGTGATCATGTGTATTCTAGACTGCTTGATATTGATATATCCTTCCAATTCCTCCAATTTCTAAGGAAAATAATGTAAACTTTGAAATGGGAACTATAAACTCAAAACGAGAACTCTAGCCAAAAACCCCCCAAAAAATGAAAAATGGTGCTAAAAACGAAAAGTGTTGTGTTGGAATAACACTTTTTTTTTAGGGTAATTTTTCAAGATGTTTTAAAAATGGCAGTAAAAACCAAATTTTTGTGCAAAAATTGTGCAAAAAAACACCCTCAAACTAAAAATTGTTGATGTTAGAATAAGACTTTTCTTTTCTAGGATAAATTTTCAACATTCTGAAATAATGGCCTAAAAAATTTCTATCATGGCTCTGAAAAACATTAAAATTTCAAA